>JAZBGY010000304.1:13846-74306 GCA_037414755.1 Lydus trimaculatus | reverse complement strand
GTTGTCATATAGATTATAACCAATCAAAATTATTTTACCCTTAAATATCTAGAATATATGCAACCAAATATACATCATTATAATAAAATCACAATTATTCGAATTAATTTTACAATTTATTGATGGTAATTTAGTAGAAATTGTTAATTTTATAATTTTTATTTGAATTATTTAAAATACGCGGTAATTTTATTGAATTTCCGTTTCCAATAATTCCAACCAATCATATAGCTTGTATTCCTGAAACTAGTAAAATTATTTGGAACAAAATGAGTGTAGTCGTGGTGAAGAGAGATGTTGGTGTTGAACTGTCAAATAAGGTGATTCTGTGTGTATTTACAATTATTTTTTTTGTTAATTTCGTGTTAATATATTCATCAAATACAAATTAATAATATGACATAAAATCAACATGATGAAGTGGAGAATATTTGTATTATTGTTTCTATTATGTTTCCATTTAAAATTCAGTTTAACATTAGATCAAGGTATTGGGATGTTGTTTTTGTTTTATTTTATTCTATAGGTATAGGGATGTTTTGTTTGTTTTTAATTAATTTTTCTAATTAATTTCAGCATCATTTTACGGTAGCAGTTATATATCGCTACCATTTGAGGAAGCTAAAAGTTCAACAGATATAAATTTTAAATTTCGCACATTATTACCAAATAATTTATTATTATTAGTTGCTGGTACAACAGATTATTGTATTGTACAATTGGAGAATAGTCGAATTAAAATTAATATTAATTTAGGTGCTGGTGAATCAGAATTATTATCACCGCACAATTTGAAATTAAACGATTTCAAATGGCATGAAATATTAATAATACGACATGAAGCGAATTTATCGATGATCATCGATAATACACATAAAGTACAGTGAGTTTGATTATAAAATTAAAATTTAATATCATAAAATAAATAATATAATTATACAGAAAAAGTTTACCCGGCCGTTTTTTCGAATTGAACATCCATTATGGTTTGTTTGTGGGTGGTCATGGTAATTTTTCTGAAATATTTTTTGGACATATTGACAATTTCCGTGGTTGTTTAGCCGAAGTACAACAATCTTAACTAATCGATAAATCAACAAAATTTAATCAAATCCATTGATTTTAGTTGAATTATAATGGAATTGCTGTATTGGAACATGCCCGTCATCGTCAATTACAATCAATTGTTCAAGGAATAACGTGGAATTGTGCAGCTGAATTTGATGCAACTGCAGATCAACCGATTAGTTTCGTTGAAGATGATGCTTACCTTCTATTACAACAACAACAACAACAACAACAACAAATCGCTCATATGAAAGAATTCAAATTACAATTCGATATAAAAACAATAATGTCTCAAGGTATTTTATATTTTAATAGTGGTCATGGTGTGAAATTCGATTATTTTTTGGTTGAAATATGGAAAAATACGATACGAATTATTATAAAAAGTGGTAGTAAATATTTTGAATTTATTAATGATGAACGTATTAGTGATGGACGTTGGCATAATATTATAATTAATATAACACCGATATTTGTTGAGATTATTGTTGATGGTCATAAGAAAAATGATAAAAATCTTCATGGACATTCATTTCAATTAAGCGATTCACATTATTTTGGTGGTTTAGAAATAAATAAACGTTCACGTGCTATATCAAAAGGTTGTAAATATTGTGATGTTAGTTATAAAGGTTGTATAAAAAATTTGATGATAAATGATAAACAAAAGGGTTTCCCAGATATTCATGTTAGTGAAGGTTTATTAGCAAGTTGTGTATGGCAATATCCTTGTTTACAGAATCCTTGTAAAGATGAAGGTATATGTGTACAACAAGGATTAAATTCATTTAAATGTCAATGTAAAGATGAATTTTGTATTAAATTAAATTATACAGAGGGTTATAAAGTATTTTCAAAAAATAGTTTAGCAACTGAATTAGAATTATTATCAATTGAACCATTAAAAGTATTAGAAGGACAAAATGCAATAATAACAACAAATAATCTACATATGATTTTGGATTATAAAAAATATGGTATTAAAGATTCTGGGATTAATTTTCATATAATTGAAGGACCATCACATGGTAGTATAACAATAGATGTATGGCCACATGAGAAAAATTCATTTTCATTATATGATATTGCTAGAGATAAAGTACATTATATACATGATGGTACAGAATATCATCAAGATATTTTAATATTAGATGTTGAATTTTCACCAATGGCTAATTTTATATTACCAGCCTATTTACAGGGTAGATTTAGATTTACATTATCTATCAGTATAATGCCAGTTAATGATCCACCACATCTTAGTGTTTCCGATTCAACAGTTTTGAGAATTGTACAGGTATTTTTAAAAAAAATTTTTTTTTAAATATACAGCATGATTTTATTTTTGAATGTTATACTAACGTGCTTAGTTAATTTTTCGGAGAATATTTTCATTTATTTTTGCTATTAATAAATACCCAACAGCAAAAACGTGATTTAAATAAATAAATAAGAAAGCGGTTCTATTTGTGACTCCATATACGGTCGTGACTTTAAAATTGTTTATTTTAAATTCTGTAAAACCAAACAGTCGCTTATAAATGAACTGTAAAACTACGGTTACACTATCAAGATTTTCTTATTTAATAGTTTTATTTCAAGCGATTTTGATCAACTTGGATCACTTGTCAAGCTACTGCATTGTTCCAATGCATGCGAGAAACAATTTTTGTACCAACAAATTTAATAAGAACTTATTGTTATACTTCTAACTTATTATTCAGAAATAATAGATTTTTCGACAAAAATTTGAGAAAACGTTTATTTGTGCTGAGACCACCAGTTATTGTTCAATTTGTTGTTAAAGAAATTGTTTTGAGTGTCTATTCTCGCACGCGTTGAAAACAATGAACTAATTTGATAAGTTATTGACAAGTTTTTCCAAATACGATTCAATTTGAGATGTCGCTTAAAAGTGCGCTTATATTATCAAGTTTCAATTGATACAAGCTAACTTGTACAAGAGAAAATTGATAGTGTAAAGAGCTTGGGAAAAACAGTTCAATTATTATAGTTCACTTTGTAAAGTGTTTGAAAATGGTACAAATGGTCAAAAATCCAAACTAAATCCACTTTTCTTGTATTATTATTTATGTTTGGTTGTGGGAAATACATTTTAGATGCTTAAATGAAATCAACTTTTACTATTCTAAAGATAGGGGTGGTAGTTTTATTTTTTAGTAAATGACGTCAATGTAAATCGACTAATTAAGCAGGTTGTATTAATTTTTACAACCTCTTTTTTTGTGACTACTTGTATTGCGTTTGTTTTGTTGTTAAATAATTGACCAAGATTAAAGATTTCATCCAAAAAACATTAAAAAATATTCTCCGATATTTGCATGATTTTAGTGAATATTTAGTAAAAAAGTTTAATAAAATTAAAAAAATAATAGTCTAGCATTATTTTTTAATAATTTTTTTTTTACTTTTATTTACAAATCTAATTGTTAATTATTGCTAAAATGATGAGTAGAGCGCAAAATTTTTATGAGGCTATAATTTAATTTTTAATTCCGTTTGATTTTAATTTTTTTGTTTTGTTTTTGTTTAAGATGAATGTGCTCTAATTATGGCATGTCTAGAAATGTTTTTAGTTTTGAATATCATGTGAGTATCGATTAACAGAATTGATTGTTTTATTGAAAAATAATTTAAAAAAAAAATTGATGTTCAGATTTCACATTTATATTATGGCGAAATTTTCCAAATATCTCTATTTGAAAACAAATAATGAGCAAGATAAAGACTAGGATTTTATTAAGTTTTAAAATAATTTGGAATATGCATATATAACGCGTCCACTGACGAGCACATCTTTCCACTTTCACTTTCCAATTGAATGGACGACAGATTTTGCTTTTAGATCTGGTTTTTTGTTTTTACATGTCTAAGCTCCAAATCGCCTCAAATTGTCTCTTAAATCGACCTACAGCAGCTTTAGGCTTATCTTGGGGTTTGCAGAATCGTTGACAAATAATATGTCAATAATGTTAGGTTGTAAAAACTTCCGCTACTTTGCTCTTCATGAAATAGCGATATACGATATACTTAATTTAGCATGGGGTGGGGGGTTAAAACCCCCAAAACCTCCCCTCAGATACGGCCCTGCTTTAGTGGATACGTTATACATGCCTTTGTGTAGGCTATCAGGTTAATTATAAATAAAATTAGGATGGGGATGTAATATATTAAGATTTTATAAATGTGAACTCTGAAGATTTACCAAAAATAGATGTGATGTTAAAATTGTAAAACAAAGATTATTGCATTTTTCAGGGTACAAGAAAACTAATAGACAGTGATATATTTAAAGTAAAAGATCCTGATAGTTCCTCTGATCAGATAGTTTATAATATTTTAGAATTAAAATCTGGTCATTTTGAAAACAAAAATAATGAAGGTATTCATATAACATCATTTACACAAAACGATTTAAACAATAATAGAATACAATTTATACATGATAATAATAATAATAATATTAATGATTCATACATATCATTACAAGTATCAGATGGTATTGAAACAAGTCCAATTACAAAAATACGTGTATCAATATCACCACAATATTGGCATTTAGAAAATAACACTGGTTTAACTGTATTACATCAAAATTGGGCGTTAATAACACCATTTAATTTGAGTTTCACATCAAATGTTAATACCGAATATAAAATACAATTTTTTATTATAAAAAAACCAAATTACGGTATTATTGAAATTGAGAAAAATGTTAATTTATGGGAAACAACAGATGTCTTTACGAATATTGATATTAAACAACATCGAGTCAGATATCGACATACGTCATCAACACCGGATTTTGATGAATTTCAGGTAAATATTATTAATTGCAATATTATTGATCGAAAAATAACTGTTTACGATTGAATATTTTTTTATAACTACCTAAATGCAATAATCGAAACCTTCCGCATCTCAAATGATAACTTTAACGTAAATATTATTTTTGATTATATTTGTGTATAAGCTAAGCTGCACATGCGTATAATGTCTAAAAAATCACTCGGTTAGTATCAATAATGGAAAATTTTCTCTAAAAAAATAAGTTCTATGAAAATACAAATGATAAAAATTGACTCACCCTTATGTGAATACCAACTGAGATAAATTGTCTGTTTGATATTAAATTGTATTAAAATTCAGAAAAAAAAACTTCAAAAATATTAAATTTGACCCCCACGTGCTATTTAGAAAAAAAATCAAGTTGGCCCTGTATCTTCAAAATAGATGATGGTAGAGAATTGAAAAAATCTCAGATGATAGAATTTGAATAATTTTAAACGTATGCCAGATTTCAGAAAGCTCTGCTGAACCGTTCTTAGAATATTAATCTATATCCGTACTTTTTAGCGACCCTGTATATTTCTTATGATTTTTATTTACAAATATTGTTCTTTTTCCAGTTTCGTCTAAATGTTGATAAATCAGGTTCATATACATTTAGAATTACATTTGTTAAATGTTCACTTTATAATATTAACATAAATCCAATAATATTGAATGGTACATGGGAAACATCAATATCAACAAAATCTTTATCATTTCAAACACAACCAATTAAAACATTAACAACATCAATACATTATTTTATAACAAATACACCAATTTATGGTTATTTATTTTCATCAATATCAAAATATCGTTTAAAATCATGTGATATGTTTAGTCAAGAAGATATTGTATCAAAAAATATTCGATATAAATTCCATCAGAAACCATATTCATTTATAAATGATACATTTTCATTTATCGTCTTATCACCTGGATGTAATAATATTACCGGAAATTTTAATATTATTTATTATCCAACAAATAATGATCGTACTAAAGTCGATTTTATTTCATTACCATTAAAAGTTGATGAAGGTGATTCTGGTGTTATTAGTACGAATTATTTAAATATTAAAACAAATATAATTGATGATTTATTATTTAATGTAACAACGAAACCTAAAAATGGTATTCTACAAGTTAAATTATATGATAATTTGAGAAATAATACAATTTTTTTTACATTAAATGAATTAAAATCGAATCAAGTTATTTATAAGCATGATAGTACAGAAACTGAAAATGATCAATTCAGATTTACAGCATTATCAACAAATGATGAAAATTTTGAATTTGTTGGTGATTTTCAAATCGAGATCACATTAAAAAACGATAACAGTCCAATTAGGGCTGTTGATAAAGTGTTTAATGTTGTTGTTGGTGGTGAACGTCTATTAACTGGTAATGATTTAAAATATATTGATTACGATTTAAATACAAAACCATCAGAAATTGTTTATACATGCCGTGAATTATCGAATGGTAATTTTTATTTTATTGATAATCAAACAAATAAAATAACAGAATTTACACAAGATGATTTAGATAGAAAACGTATTTTATTTAAACATAAAGGTGCAGAATATGCTAAAATTCGATTATGGATAACTGATGGACAATTTCATGTTAATGGTATATTAGAAATTCAAGCATCAGCACCATTTATTCATATATTTACAAAAACGAAATTAATTGTTCAACAAGGTAAAAGTTCTATTATTAATAATCAACATTTAACACATTCAACGAATGTTTATGCATCTGATATTGATGTTATTTATGAAATTATCAATTATCCAACATATGGGAAAGTTGTATTAACGAAATCATTAAAAGTGAGACATTTATTTATTTATTTATTTATAATTAAATAAATAATAAAATTTACAAATTTTTATAGATTGTAAAGAATTTTACACAAGAAGATATAAATTCAGGCCTTATTAGTTATTTAAATGAAATATCAACAGCAAATGCTGATGAAATTGGTATTAGAGTTAGATGTAGAGATGCTGTTAATGTTGCCCAATTAGGTGTATGGTTATTACCATCAAATTATTGGGAACCATTTCATATAAAACGTGCAAATAAATTATTTGTTGAAGAATCAACAAGTGTTGTTATTACAAAAAATATTTTAGAAATTTCACAAAAAAATGTACCATCATCATCTATAATATATTATTTAAATCAACCACCTGATAATGGTTATATAAGTGTATTATCAGATTCTAAAAATCCTGATTATGAACCAATAAATGTTTTACATTTTACACAAGATTTAATAAATGAGAATCGTGTATTGTATATACAATCAGTTGCAAATCAAACTAATGATAAAATAATATTTAATATAACAAATGGGATGATTTGGCACAATAATTTAATATTTCGTATCGAAATTATACCAGAACATATACAATTAGGTAGTAATATACTTAATGTGAATGAAGGTGATGTAGCAACAATAACAATATCACATTTATTTGTGATAACCGATTTTTATAAAAATAAAATAAAAGAATATACAATTATACAACAACCAAAATATGGTTGTGTACAAGTACATAAACATTGTACAAAATTAAATAGTTTTTCACATAAAGAACTTCTAGCAAATGTTGTATCATATAATCATGATGGTAGTGAAAATTTATATGATGAAATCAAAATTATTGCAATATCAAATCAAAAACGTAGTCAATCAATAACATTAACAATCAAAATATTACCAATTAATGATCAAAAACCGAAATTAGTTAATAATACTGGATTAATAATGTGGGAAGGTGGTATTGAAACAATTACAAATTTAATGCTTGGTAAATTTTTTTTTTAAAAATTTGATATAAAATTTTTATTATTAATTTTTAATAAATATTATTAGCTGCAATCGATGATGATCTACCAGGTGATACATTAAAATATCGTGTATTGAATTGTTGGTGGGGTAGTGTGTCACTTAAAACTGATTTAACAACATCTATAACACATTTTACACAAGAACTTATTGATAAGGAAATGATAGTGTTCCAGCATCAAAGTAAGTTGATAATTAGATTAGTTCCTACTAATCCTACAAGAATTTGACAAGTTTTACTTGAATAAGAAAAGCTTGATAGTGGAATCGTATCCGTACCCATAGGCAAATGGGTAGAGTGGGTGGGGGGCATCGGTTACGCTCTATAGTGTATTTTATAAATGTTACGTATCATTATAAAAATTTGTTTTATTTCAGACGGAACAGAAGCTAAATTTATATTTAATATAAGTGATGGTATACATACAACAAAAGATTATACATTCCATATAAAAACAAAACCAGTTCAATTAAAACTTTATAGTAAATCACTACATATATTTCCAATGCAACGTAAATATTTAACATCAACACAATTATTATCAATAATATCAGATCCAATACGAACAGTTTGGTATGAAATAATTGTACCACCAACATTAGGACGTTTAATGATTGAATCTGAATCAAATGGAATATTTAAAATTGTTACAAAATTTACACAAAATGATTTAAATAATAGTCGTATTTTTTATGAACATACACATCAATTCTCTGATTTATATGCAAATGATTCGTTTATATTCAATGTAAATGCTCGTTTAGCTCCAGTATTACAAAATCAAGTAAGTTTCAATAGGTATATATGAAAAAAAAAAATGAATTTTAAATAAAATAATTTTTATTTATATTTCAGATATTAAAAATCGATATTTCTGTTTCATCAGGTGGTTTAGATGCTTATGTAAATATACCAAAAATAACAGTTGATGAAGGTGGTGATACAAATATTTCATTGAATATATCGGGTGTTGTAACATTTTTAGAAAATTTAGCCGGTTTACGTTCACCAGTTATACATGCATCAACAAATAAACCACAACATGGCGAGATATTTTTACAAAATAACCATAATATCACAATATTTACACAACAACAATTAGAATCAGGACAAGTATATTATCAACATGATCATTCAGATTCATTAAACGATAATATACAATTTTCATTATATTTAATACCGGGTTATGTTATATTGTGTAATATAACAGTACCAATTAAAATAAATCCAATTAATGATCAACCGTTTCATTTGGTTACACCAGCTCCAAGTTTAACTGTTGTACAAGGGGAGAATTTTACAATAACGAGAAATGAATTAGCAACTGAAGATGCTGATACACCACCAATTGGTATAAAATATATTGTGATATCATCACCGAAACAGGGTTATTTAATACTTCTCCCAAATCATATACCGATAATGTATTTTACACAAGATGATATTGATAATAAATCACTTGTATATATACATAATAGTTCAGTATTAACAGATTCATTTCATTTTCGTGTATGGGATGAAAAATTTCGTCCACAATTTTTTGTTTTTAATATTATTGTATTACCGATTTGTTTAACAATAAATTCAGGTCTACCGATTTATTTACAACAAGGTTCTGATGTTGTATTTTTATCAGAAAAACAATTTTTCATTAAAACAAATGCAAATAAATCAAAAATAACATATACAATAAAACATGAACCAAAACATGGTGTTTTATATGTAAAAGATACACCATCAACTGTATTTACACAATTAGATCTTAGAAATGATAATGTTATGTATTTACAAACTGATATGACAACTGCCAATGATAGTTTTAAAATATTAGGCGAAATTATATCAGGTAATACATCAATTGGTAATGAGATTGATGTTGTTATAAAAGTTCAACCATTAATGCAAATTAAAAATTTCACTGTTATTACTGGTGATTATAATAAAATTACATTACAAGTATTAGATGCAACACCATTAGCAAAATTAACAAATAGTAATCCACGTTATACAATAACAGGATTACCACAATACAGTCAAATAAGAAAAGTAATAAGAAGTTCAGGTGAGAAACGTAATGTTTTAAATACTGTTGTAATGTCGTTTACACATGAAGAAATTCAAAGTGGTTTAATTTATTTGGTGGTGAAAGATATTGAATTACCATGGAATGGTATAGAGGATCGATTAACATTTTTATTAGCAGCTAGTATATTTCAACCAGCTTTAGGTGATTTACGGATTAATATTCGATCATCATTAACGAATGATATTCATTCAACATTAGCTGGACCTAGTGATCCAGCCGGACATGAAGGTGGATTACATTATGCCAGCCCTAATATGACTCGCGACTATTTCCTTATTGGTAAGTTTAAACGTTTACTACTGTACGATGAATTTACATTTGATTTTTCAGTGAGTATGGTCGTCGGTGTCGTTATATTGGGTGTTACGGTTATATTTATAATAAAATGTCGATCATTTGAACGTGAAGAATTAAATAAAGAAGAACAATGTTTACAGCCTATACCATTACCACGTCCACCTGATCGTTTATTAACATCATCACCACCATTGAAACAACAGGTAGATGGTTATACACCACCATTATCAACAGCATTGCCTCAATGTAAGGTAACACCTTTAGGACGTAATGATCTAGAATCACATGCATGTTATCCTTATGGTGTTGATGATCATCCGGATGATTGGAGTAGTTGTGATGCATCAGATCCAGCATGTCCAACGAAAAATATAATGCTCCGTAGAAATCAATACTGGGTTTAAATAATTTTATATAAAATTATGACGACTTTTTCTTTAAAAAAAAAATTCCTAACAAAATAATAGATTAATGGATTGAGACACATGAAGAAAAAATAAATTTTTTTACACAACTTTTTTTGTATTTTGTACTTTTTGAATTTATGATAATCAAAATAGTTTTGTTATCAATTATTTTTATATAAATGCGCAGTAGTTACCCCCATGTTTAGATATAATTAACTTATATGCTACTCAATTAACAATGTTATATTTAGATTAATGTTGAGTTAATATTTTATACTATGTTTGAGTGAGTTTAAAATAAATCATTTTCAAAAATAACCCTTTGATTCCATCATCATCATATCATATATCATAACAACAACTACAACAACAACGGCAAAACGGTCAGGAAATTAAATTTATAGCCAACAACAGATGTATCACAAATATCGATCTAGTTGTAGTTGATTACAAAAATACTGAAAACTCAGTTCGAATGGCATACGTTGAACGAAGTATATTCTTAATTTTACAATGTTCAAGATGAACTGGTGAAGCGTTCACTTTAAGGTACGTCGTAAAGTTGGTAACAATTATTACGAAATTGAAATATTAAAATTACTAGAAAGGCTGGATGTTTTCAAAAAGAATTATTTTGTTTATATTATGGTGAAAATTCGATTTTGTATGTCAATTATGCGCACCGAATAAAATATCAGGAATTACAGTACATTCAGCGATTTAGGAGACTTCATGTTAGTTGGAAAACTATTTTACCTCATTCTATAGCATACCTTTTCACTGATAAGTTTTTGTTGGTGCCAAATGACGCATTCACGACACTGTAATTTACTTTAAAAAAAAATTCTACAATTTTTTATTGAAACGCACATTACTTCCAATGAGAAGTATATTAAAAGTTTCCAGAATATTCATAAAATTTTCCGATTGAAAATAATCGATACTGTCAAATCATGTCTGAAAAATAACTGACCTAAAGTAGCAAAACAACAAACAACTTATTATTCGTTCATATAGTTTTTATCAATGACAAAATAACATAATCTTGACTAAATAAAACATTATTGTTTTGTCCAAGATTAATACGATTTTCAAAAAATTTGCATTTCTTCATAAAAATGATTAAACATTCTATGTCAACTGTTGTGTCTTATATAATTCGTAGCAAAAATCGACTAGATTTATGAACAACGATTATTTTTCATAAGCGACTCGCTCGTAAAAGTCAAAATCATATATCATAATTGTAAATATGTTTCGTCTCTGATCATCCATCTCGAGTTTTAAAGAGCTCCTTATTTGTCTTGTCTTTAGCATCATTCACACAGTTTTATGTTCATCAACATTAACCATATATTTTATCGAATTTCAGTTGATTGTGAAACATTCACGGAAGCTATAGTGACAGCAAAAATTGAGGTTGATTTATTGTCAGCCATAGAAAAGATATTTTTGTAATTTTTATTGTGTCCACTAGTAAGCCAATGGTTAAATGTTGCTGAACGCTTTTGTGAGCATGTTGTTAGTAAGTGGCTTGTGGTAAAATCGCTTGTGAATACTGGACTAGACTAGAATTAATGTTACAGCTAAGCTGTAAAATTTCTATAATTTTTTCGAAACATGGTAGTATATGTAGACAAATATAGATTCAGATCGAGGTACATCTTTGTACGGAATACTATTTGTAAATCTTACAAAAATCGTATATGAAAATTGAAAAAGTGAAAAAATACGGTAACACCTTATTTGTACAAGGTGTCGGTTTATGAATATCCACCTGTAGATTATTTGATTTTAAAATGTAGCGCGTTAAATATTTCATTATGTTTCCAGGACATGAATCCTTTTAAAATTTCATTTTGAATCATCTATAGAAGAGGACTGAAATTATAACAAAATAATTCATTACGATACGAAAGTAAAATTGGTAAATGTCAATTTTGGTGGATGCGTCCGGCAACATTCTTTTTATCCTTCTTTTACGTTATTTTTTCAAATTATTAAAGAAAAAAAGATATTTATCATATAATTGTTGATCTATATTAGATGATGAGGGTTTTAATAACTGGACTTTGATAGAAACTTTATTTCGAAAGTTATAAATTGGTTGTTTGTCATCGTGAAAGTAACAAAATGAGGATTGATGGAACAGTAGACTATGAGTGTAAAGCTTATTCAAGAACTAATGCTTCCATTTATTAGAAGGATGTAGTATGTAGGACTTAAAAGGATCGTCTCTCTCTCAAATGCAGAAATAACGATTTTTCTTCTCGTTATTTCTTGTTACAAATATTACAAAGAAATCTTGATTGGTCTATATATATATGTATACATAAATATTTTTTAATTAATTAAAGACTGAAAATAAAAATGTTGGGTACAGTTTTTCAAAATGTAATTTGAAAAGGATTTGATTTGATAATAAATGAATTATGATGATGCGCAAGGGTTGAAAACATACATTTTAACTGTATGTAATTGAAGGGTAGTAGCACGTGTTGATGATATAATCGATGTTGGGCTTGCGCGCCGCCACCATTTCTATTCAGTCGTGACGTGGGCGTCGGCCGTTGAAGCCGCCGTACAAGTGCATGGCTCGACCAGCCAGGAGCGTTGGCTCCCCGTGAGGATGGCCGGTCGTCGTAGTAGCTCAATCGGTTGTCGTTCTTTATTAGGTCGACGTACCTCTGTTTATGTTACTTCATACGATCCCGTCAAGGTAAAATAGTAAAATATGATATAAAAAAATAAACAAACACAATGATTTTGAGAATAGAACAACAAAAGGAATTGATACTGATGGGAGGCTGGCGGCGTGCGTCTTATGTCAAACACAATTCTATATCAAAACAATCGTTTTCAATTAAACGATAATTTATTGTTTTGTTTGTGAATTGTGTACAGTTTCCAATTAGATGTTGAACAATGAAACCAATTTTTGCTAAAGCGATAAATTTGAGATTTCCACGAGATAAACTCTCTTCATAACAAAACACAATTTTTCCTAAATTCTTCTTATTATACACATGCTTTATACACATACACACAAAAGACATAACGTTAATTGTAGTAATTATTGTTAGACAATAGTGGAATTCTATTCGAGAACAAAGCTCATTCGTCTATTTAAAAATTGATCTGAAATTTAATTATTTCGTTGTGCATCCTTCAGCCTTAATTTTCATGAAATTGGATCCATTTTTCAATGTAGACACATGAAAACAATCGATGGAATGTTGTTAACATGAAAACAATGTTGCTCTTTTATCACAATTAGATTGTTTTATTAATATAAAATTCAGTATGCTGATTTTTCGATAAATAAATAATTCTATTTATATACTTATATATGCATAAATAGGTCCTGCAACTGTATATATGTATATATAATTCATACAAGAAAAAAAAACGATAACTGAGATGAAATCTTTGGGTCAAACAAGGATTATACTGAATTCCGTTTCTATCCGGGTCACTTTATTCTCTATACTTTCATCTGTGTTTTCTATTTTGTTTTTTTTTTATAAAGAAAAAAAGAAAATCCTCTTCAACAAATTCACCGAAGTCTATTAGGATAATAAGATAATTAAGGCTAAAAATTTTATTGAAGTATTTCAACAAAATGAAAACAGTAATAGAGAAATGGGTGAAAGAGAGTAAAAAATCAACATAAAACATAGTCTTTGCTAAATTTTCATGAATTAATGATGAATCGCCTGCACAGAGCCCATAGGCAACCTATTCAAACCTCAGCCTACAGGTAATAGATTATGAAACATGCATTGCAACTCGACCACTGTACCTATCCTACAATGTAGAGTTTTACAGAAAGCAACAAGATATGTTAATATGGCTGCGTATGTGTCTGTGTGTGTGTGTGTGTGTGTGTGTGTGTGTGTGTGTGTGTGTGTGTGTGTGTGTGTGTATGTATGTTTAAGTGCATGTATATACGCAATATTGAAATATTCTATCGGAAATACTTTTATAATAATTCCAAGTATTTTGCAAACAAAATTTGATAACATAGTTCATTAAATTTATAATATAATAGATAGTAATTGAAAATTCAAGTAGAACTGCACATTTATAAATCATTAAAATTTACTTTAATTTGATTAACTAATTTGTAATTAATAATAAGAAGCTTTACGAATCGTTGTTAATTAAAGTACAATTAATCGATCGAAAAACATTAAAGTAAGCTCCTATTCACGATGGATGTTAAACTGGAAATTGAAAAAAATGTTAAATATTCTATCAACTTCAAATTCGATCTTAATTACAATGCAAATTATACCAGTTCTATTTTAATTTGGCCGGATTGATTACAAAAGGGGAAAAAAACGATAAAAAGGTTTGTATTTGTCTGTCTAATACTTTAAAAACCTTTTCCGATCACTCCGGATTCTTTTTCTAACTATTCAAATTGACTCAATAATCAATTTATATATATATATAAACACCATGGATTATTCGAGAGGTTCTCAAAACTAGGTTTTGCTTAAGAGTTTATGAGCATTTCACCGCCATGTACTAATTAATTTTGAACTTACTAACAAGCAAAATTTCAGAATAGAAGTTCAAAACGGCCATAGGAGTTTGCCAGTTAATTCGACTTTCATTTGGTTGATTTTAACAAGAGACTAAAGAGGCAAAATTTGTTTTTCTTCAATTTTGCTCTTCGGTGTTGCTTGTAGGACGTGTAGGAGTACTGGCAAAGTAGTTTTTGAATTTGTTAGATCAAGATTGTATTTGAGAATTGTGTGTAAATATTAATTTGTTTCTTCAAAAATTAGCTAATAATTGTAAAAACATTGGACGCAGAAAGTCGACAAAACGACAAAAGATAATACTAGTCTCACCAACAATGATGCGTTTCTGTGTGATTGTGCACAAATAATTGCGTGAAATATGATGATGTGTGGCTTTTACAATTAAAGTCGATCCATCCAACAGTGTAATATTGTCGGTTTGAATGGTGAATAGACACCATAACAGTTAAAATGAGCAAAAACTGGTGTTCGATTTATCAAATACATTAGTCGTACATATTTACCAAGCAAATTTGATGATTAGTGGACACCGTTATGTGTTGTAACAAAATTCAACTGTAGTTACGGATATCATCATCACTATTGAATGCTATCCAATTTCATACAACTTTGTTGTATTCGAGACACTATTAAATTGGAAAGTTAAAGTATCAGCATCTTATTTGTTGTTCTTATTACATTGCAGTCAAGTCAAATTTGAATTACTATGCTATGAAAATGGTGTATTAAAATTCACCACACACGTTCTTAAATCCTTCAACAAACTAAAAATTCAATAGTTTCATATTTATTTAGTTTACAGAAAGCTATAAACTGTATTGTACCTTGAAAAAGTACATATCAAGTGGAGCTTGGTACAACCAAATATGGCCACAGTACGTGTTATATCCAATAGTGATGTGGATTTTACGTTCCCAGTAGAATAGTTAGTAAACAGTCTAGTTTATAACCTACTTTTCCATAATTGAAGATTTCTAAAAACAATTTTTCTGTATATTATATGGAAAAATTATATTCAACTACATAAAATAATTAAAAGAAAGTTAATATAAAAACGAGCGGAAAAATTAAACACAATTGTCATTCAAAGAAACCAATCAATTAACAACTAGTTGCTTCAAGTCACGCATATTTGAAGCAACATGTACGAATAATATATTAACTTATATCGTTTCTAATTAATATGGGTCGGAAACAATTTGTTTTAGTCTTTGTACCTTCATTTGTAAAATAAATAAAGGTCACATTTTGAACAATAGAAGAAGGAACTGCAACAATTAACCATATAATGTAAGTTACGTATTATTTTCTCTTTTGTATCAATTGGCTTGAATCAAATTTACTGACGTGTAAGACGATTTGAGAATGTATCTTTTGATACATCTAACAATACATATATTTGATACGTTTTCATGCATTGTTCGCTTTTCACATTATCAATTTCAATCAAGGCTCTACAGACTAGGCGTTTCTTAAACGAACATAGGAAAAATACCAGCATCAACTAAGGGGTTTCGCATAAGTTGTAATGAGATATACATAAAATAAGCGGTATTTGACCAAGTATATCGATCGACTTCGATCTTTGTATGATACATTTGCCCGGTGATGTTTTACCACGATAATAACAAAGATAGAAAAGTAAGATTTTTGTGTTTATCTCATTCGAACTCAGGCGAAACCAGTAAGAGTGTGTGGTGCTGCTATTTTTCCAATATTCGAAATAGAAACCCCAAGCCTGTATATTATCCAGAAACAGATTGTTGCTAGCCTAGGTCGGCAAACAGTAGGTGTGAGCGGTACTATAAATTTTGAATTTCTATGGTGTAGGGCTTTGCACGAAACGATATGATCGCGGACTCGTCAACACTGAAAATTGGTCTCGGTATCGGCTTCATAGTGTGCTTCTCGTATCGTATTGGTCTCGTATAGTATGGTTTTTTGTTGGGTTTCGGCTTTTTTTTTTGATACATTCTATTATTTACTATAGTAAAACATATTCATGAGGGAAATAAACGAAAAAAATACGTTGACCCACCTGCAGTTAATAAAAATGTAGTTTAAAGTACATGGATTCATTTATTTTTTTTTCATTAACTTGATTATGAGAGTTTTGTCAATGCATTAGTGTTTAAACAGATTTTATATAAATAATTTTCAAAAGACGTTTTCTCCCATATGTATAGTTGACGATCACCGGTCTCGAGTATATATTGTTGAAATAGTGGTATCGTACTCGTCTCGTCCTAACAAGATGTGACCAGATCGAGAAATTAGTCGTTTCGTGCGAAGCCGTACTATAATGACCAACAATTGTTTTATTTTTCATAGCTATTATGATTAAGATTAAAACAATATTTATTCAATACTTAAATATTGATCTTCGAACATTTTCGAACGTAATGGGTAACCAGAATATCCGTTAAAAAAGAAAAACGTTTTATTTATTTAATTCGGTGACCTAATGTGTTTTTTTTATTTTCTGAAAAACATTTTTATCAAACCTAGATTTTTGCTAAAAAAAATAAATAAACAAACAAACAAACGCTCAACTTGATTAGAGGTGACTTATCTAACTAAGGTACATTTCCGGTGAATTGTGAATTCGAAAGTGTTCTAGTAATATGCGCACCGATATTTGTTTAATAAATAAGATTCGAGTGAACCATGTTCGTGACTCACCCTTTATTTGATTAAGTACAAATAAAACTTCCTTAGCCACCACAAAAAAATAATGTAGAAATAAATTATTTTGATTCCATCACAATTAATTAAACCATTAAAATTTATTTTATTAAAATACGAAATAAAATAGAAATGGAATTTTGCAATTAGTTGAATTAACTTGTTTTGGTATTGAAACAGAAAGCATAATGTTATCTTTGAAAATTTCATCAACTTTAAATAATTTTATTAAAAACAAAGAGATAAGAGGGGAAAGAAGCGGAAAAGAATTAAGAGCACTCGTTTCTTCTTCTCTATAAAAGAAATAGCATTGAAGCGAATATTGAGACAGAAACCTTTTAAATTTCCATATAAATAAGGAAACAAAAAATATATATATTTTTGTATATCTTTGTTTTATTACTGGATTACAATAAACTTCAGCGATAATAACAAAGAAATTGGCATCAATTCAATTTAGACTTGTTAGCGGAAACAATCTAATTTTTACTGATTAACAAAATAATACAAATTTTCCGGGAATTTTTTTGTATTATTTATAAAATAATATTTCAACTGATGGTAATATTGTCAATTTTCATATGTTTACATTGTCTTGTTTTGTTTTACATCATCATCCCTAGCGTTCTAATTAGGTTTTCTTTATAACATTACTGTTAGTGTTCATGTTTAGATGGAAACGTATCGAATATCATCAACACGTAAAAAAGCTCGATTTGTGCTCAAAATTCAACAAAAATCCCCCCGATTGCTGACTATATTAATTATTACTCTTTGAAATGCTAGTAATTAGTTATTACTAATTTGTTAGTTTAGGTGTAATGGTGGCGTTCCATGTTTAAAGCTCAAGTTTTCGAATGCGCGACAAAATGACTGCTATACATAACTTTACTACAACAACACGGCGCTCAGTCTAACAAGGTGTATGAAACGTGACGCCAGACGTGACTCCCGCTATTTGTTTTTTAAAACAACCCCTCAAACACAATTATCATGTGGTTTATTATTAAGTGTGATATAACCTGATAGGCAGCTATTTAGAATTAAATAAAATAATATCAATTATATTCGGCATGTCGCATCATCATCACCATCATCATCATCATCATCATCATCACCATCACCATAACGAATTTGACAACAATCTCAGTATGGTGTGTGTGCCTTTTTCTGTTTTTAGATAATCAACCCCATATACAGAAAAAATTGCATGCATGTCACATATTTCTAACCGCACACATATAAAAGCAACTCAAATATTCGCCACATGGGAATACAGAGATTACCACAAAAATTCTCATTTGTGTCATTTATTTGTTTATTTAATTTCATTAAAAATGAATGTAATATTTCTCAATTAAATTGAGTGATAAATAGTTGATCAAAAATATAAGACGTCTTTAGTTGAAAGCTTGCTTGAGTCTTTATAGATTGACGGTATTACTTTGAAAATTGTTCATTAGAAATCAATAAAATATCAAGTTCTAATGAAGTCATTAAAAGTGTGGTTTATAAAAAATTTATTTTGTTTAAAACTGCTAAGTTCAATCAATTGAATGTTAGTGTGTAGTTCGAATCAAAAAAACTGTACACTTTAATAATTCTCCAAACATCGGAAGATTTTCTAATAAATTCTTTGTTTTTTATCCGGCGTTTCACGACAATTATTGATTTCAATTATACATACGAGTATTTGTTTTCTTTTTCCAACAAACAGTTTTATTTAACAGATTTTTTCTGTTTTAATTGCACCTACCTAGAAACTGAGCACAATGTAAATTCTTAACACGCGATTCCTGTCTAGAAGTTTTATAATATATTACAGCATGCTAATATATTTAAAGCATTATGGGGAAAACCAAATATGTTAATTTATTTTCCAGATTTATTCTAAATTTCTTATTTCTTTCCACAATTGTCAATCACGTTTATTTTCCACGTGACCTATCACCTACACAAACCGTTGTTATAGATACAGAATTCACATTAAAAAAAATTATTATGGTGTTAATTTCCAGTTGATCGTCGATATAAATGGACAAGTAGCTTTATTCAGAGATTTACTAATTCATATTGGACAGACAAGAGATTGTCCAGAATTAAGGGAGAAAATCAGAAAATTACGACGGAGTTGTGTTGAAGCTTGTAAGCATACGAGCCAATTAATTCTGCCTCAGTTACGAAGGTAAGTAGTTGATTCAACATTAACGTTATTTATTTTGGATTATCCATTAAGTAATTTCAAAACTTTATTTAGGGAAAAAAAAATAAAATTAATAGAAAGTTTCTTTTGGTTGAATCTTTTTTTTTTTTTTAATATTGATACGGGATAAGCTCAATGTGTAGCGTCTTGAAACGAATAAAATCAGATAAGATGCGAAGTTTCTGTCGTCTCTTGGACGTCGATTGATCTACAAAGAAATACGTAGATTTTCAGAAAGAAGGATGTAGGTGACATATTGAGTTCAGTGGTTTATTATTATTATTGTTATTATTCGTTTTTGAACATCGATATTATAGCGAAATTGAAAACAAATTAGTTTGATATTGAATATTATTCAATCCTCCCACAGGGATTAGGGATCAATAATTATGCCATATATTTATTTATTTTACCCCTGTTTTACATTATTAGAATGATTGTCATAAAATATTAATACTAATGGTAGTGATAGTAAAGTAAATCGATTGAAATTGTTGATATTGACAACAACATCAATAGGTTTTTTATTTTATTTTTTATACTTATCAAATTGATTGAAAAATTACAAAACCAGCAACAAGACCTGATATTATCAAGAAAAATTTATAGTTTTAGCTTTACAAATAAATCTATTCAATAGATTGTATTTTATATAGGTCAAACAAACTTATTATTATGCACTTTTACTATATAAAGAATAACGAATCTTCAATAATTATCGATTTTTTTATGACCAGATTTTTGTAATATAAGCTATTTAAATAAATAAAAATCTAAACAATTTTGAAACATGCAATAAACTACTTGCTAATTAAAACGAAATTTTATTACAAACATTGTAGAAAGAAAAACGTTGTTAATACAGCTTTACGTTGGTATACGCCAGTGTATTTCGGCCATGTTTGATTTATAACATGACAAAACCAGGAAAGCTTGTGTATATGTATATATATATATACACCCATTTCCAATTGCTTAGCTTCATAATAGCAGTAATATTGTATCGTATTTGCATAAAGTTTATTTTGTCGTAATTGTTTATGATTTCAACAAAACCCTAAACTATTGTTATTTTTATTTACGATTAATCATTATTTGTTTTTAAAGAAAATTTGAGGAAAATTTTAATTATAAAAATAAATAAATTTCAAATCGAGATACAAGAGTTCGTTTTGAGAACTTTATTTTAAAGTTTAACGAACAGTAAAATCGTGAAGGAATAGCTCCAACATCACTTTTATAATCTTTAACGATGTCGATGTTTCATAATGTCAAAAACTTAAATTATCACAATATAAAAGATTTTTATAGTTTATCAATTATATTGTTTATATACACACAAATAACAATTTCTATTTTATTTGAGTTTAATAACAATTGAATTAAAATCGGTTTGTTATTGTAAATTTTATGATTTTGTATTTTGACCGTCAATAGTAGCAGATATTCTATTGAAACTTTTTATTTATTAATTTCAGGATTATAAACTTATTATATTCGTACACCTAATAACAATGAAGATGTATGAAATTATAAATAATTCGTATTTTCTTAATTATAAAGATCTCTCCCGGCGCATCCACCATTATGCAAAATCTAGCTTTTTACATTTTACGATTTATTTTAATTATTGAACCTTATCACTGGAATCTTGTTAATATATTGATAGCCCCCCGACCTAATTGTCATAAATGGACAGTTTATTGTAATTATGCTGTTCAGTATAACATTGTTGATGATTAGATTCCATTGGTTTATATCGATATTTAATAATTATAGATGATTTGCTAGTTTGAAATCGTATGTACATTGATTAACAACAATTAGTAGCAGATTTTCAAATTAATTCATTTACAATAGATTCATAATGAAAACTGTTTAATTTTCTATTTGATTTGATTAGAACGTTTAACCATCAAAAAGCTGTTAGTTTACATCCAATTCCCAACACATTATAAATGTTCTATTTTGTATTCGTATTAGTTAATTAACATTGTAGATTAATCGTTAAATAAATAATTAGAGAACAAGTTGTCTTAACATTGGAATTAATTGAAAACAATTTCAAGAACTAAAATAACAATAATTGAAAAAAATAAATGTAATATGTGATAGAAAGTCGATCAACACAATTCCTATTATTTTGTTTAAAACAAAGCACCATATTCATACGAGTTAATTTAATATTGCCCTTTATTCATTCTAAAATCGATCAATTGCAACAGTACATGTTGATGGTGATGATAATAATAGAACACTTTGTTGTCATTTTGTCTTGTTGATTGAATTATATTTCTTAAATGAATTTTTTCTTTTTATAATTAAAGTGTGTGTATTCGGGTACTTTATAGGTAAATTTGGAGGTTGTTAGTATCTGATTGAAACGTTAAATCAACAGTAACAAAAGCTAACAACGGTGTTAGGGGAAATCTCGAGTGTTCAGTAGAAAATATATTTGCTGAGTAGACAGTCAATAGTAGCTTGTTTAAAGAGAATAAATTTATCATATTATATATTTAAAATTATATAAAAAAAAAATAAGATAATTTTAATAAAAGAAAACTCATTAAAGATTTGACTTAAAACACAATTATTCAAACTCCTTTTACGAATTTATGAATAGAACATTAAATTACAAAACGAATTTGATTATAAACTACAATACTCTAATACTTTTCTTTTGTTGTCGTCTTAACTTAATAAAAGTCACAGAAAATTGAAGAATATCTCATCAAAACTAGTTCAGCATTTACCAATTCAACTACATACAATATAATAGGATTTATGTTGAATCCTATTTTTCCGGTTAACAAAATTTTGAATTACTACGTTAAGGACAATTTCATGATGTAACTGCTTATAACTGTAATAAAATTATTGTTTTATAGTGTTGAAGCTAATAATCCACAACAATTTCCAATAAATTATGCATAATAATGGTGTGTATTGAACGGATATTTTTTTTATTACTCAATCATAAAAGAATTGCTTCATTTTCGATTAAGTCCTAAAATATTTATACTTCAATTGTATTCATTTACTATACTACATTTCTATCTTTGTCTACTAAAGCTCACTTGACGACCCACAATTAAGTGTGGTAATACAAAAAGTTTAACTTGTTCAAACTTCTTTACTTTTTCTCTACCACCATCAAACTAAAGACAAATGTATATTATTGTAAATCTATTTTGAATCTGACAACTTGACTTTCGGATCATAATATCGAAAATACAGCAACAAATCCAACAAGAAAGTGTTAAAAAACATTTGGTGACAAAATTAAAATATGGTTTCAAATTCATTACTTAGGCGCAGTTTAAGTTCTTCCCTAAATTTCAACTTAAAGTTGACTTTAAACTGGTGTAAAGTTCGTTGAACATAAGACACATTTTATTTCATCACACATTTGAATTTTCTTCTGTTGAAATGACTTTTATATTTAAATGACATAAGAATGATTTGATTTAAGATCGATCTTATGTCGAGATTTACGAAAAAAGATGAATCCGGCCTAAGCGTATTATATGCGTTCGTTTCATTTCCACTACACTTACGTTTATACAAATGTGGATTTGTAGCTTTTATCATCCTAATATCGAGTTAATGAATTAGAATAAGTTTTTTGTTATTTTGTGTAGTTTCCCTAAATTATCTTTTATGGACATTTAATTAGAAACTGAGCATAGGATTACGTATGGTTCAAAAAAAAATTCAACAAATTTTCTAGGAGTGGTGAATTACGAATTATATTAGGTTAGAACGCTGAAAATTCAGCTTACCATTTTCTATATATTAGACCATTGTCATGTAGGGTTTTTTTAGAGAAAATTCGAATTTTTCGAGGACTTCATGCTATTTTGTCGTATTTCCGGAGCGGTTACAACGTCAATATCACCGATTACTTAGTTGTTATGTGTCACAATATTAATCCTCAAAAGTTCGTTTGAATTCCTTAATAAATAAGCGAAATACCAGGAAAAAACATCCTGTATTTTAAACCGATGGTAGATACGAACTGTACATTAACTCGTCTGTTTTTATTACAAATAAATAAACGAATTAGTAGAGGATGTAAATTGTTAATCATCACACATCTTTCTACTTGTTATTAATTAAATAATTATTATTATGTCTAGAAGTGTAAATCATGTTAACTAGCTTGTAGGTATCTTTAAATTGAAGATATATAAAATGTGGTTTGTTTATATAAAACTAGCTATTGACACACTTTACTAATGAGACACTGCAGAACTATTGTTTTCATTTTACATTATTCTTTCTCTTTTTTCTTTTTTCAAACATTATAAACTTATATTTTATTAAACATAAATCTCACCGATAAAAGTTATATTTAGCTTTTGAATAAATTATACAAAGTGCCTACCATTATACATATGTATGTATATATAGGATGTCCATTCTAGTACGTATGAGTGTTTTTTTAGCTATTTGCAAATAAAAGTGGAAGACCATAATAGGAAACTTCCTATTTGCTACGGAAATTTCTGAAACTGACATTTACCTTTGAACTGAAATAGTATTCATATATAATTCGTAAATACACAAGAGAAATTTATAATTTAATTGGGGATTCTCTGGAAATTTTACCATTTTTAAATATTAAATGGTTTCTGACAAGATTGCACTCCGCTCATTTAGGACCTGAGGCGCTACTGAATTGTGGATGTCCCTAATAAGACAATGAATGAAAAAAAAAGAGTGTAGGATAATGCGATTATTGTTAACGAAAGTTTTTTCAAATGAATATTATTAGAATTGTTCTGTTGAATTTACACCAGCTACATCACCGACCTGATAAGCGGGCGTCTTGATCGCTTCTATTTAAGCGCGGCTCTGGTTGTATTACCGACGTTGTAATAACTAAAACTCAAACAATTATTAGTCAGCGTTTTGTGTATTCTACAATAAAAATGTTCTAAATGTTTGAATTTAAACATTTTTCTTTCTAGTTTTCTCCTACTGTCTTTCTTTCTCTAATTATCGATAGTTGTTCAAATAGCTTATTGTTATCGTTTTTATTGTTGTGAAATTGGACCGACCAAATCATTATAGACTGACTATACGTTTAATAGTTATTCCCCATAAATTTGAAATTGAAAATTGATTTATCGTTGTTTTTTTTTTATTGTATGCAGTGCTGTTGCTGAAGGAATTCCCGCCGACAACCCTCATCTGGTACTTCTCTTCTTCATGTCGCAATTGTTTCTTCGCGAACTCACCAAGTGCCACCGACTAGTTCAAATCATTCCTATGGATATGTCCGGATATTATGGTAAATTTTTAAATGAAATTTTAATCAATTTATTTATTTAATTATTATTAATTAATTAATCACAGATAATAGAGCCGGACCATCAAATCTGGGAAATGTTATCAGTCAAATACTTTTATGTAAACAAATAACACCAGATTTTAATCAAGAAGAATTATGCAGTATTTCAAAGGATTCACAAGAAATAGCAAAATTATTGAAAGAAATGCAAGAATATATGCCAAAACAGGAAAATAATTTAGGTAAAAAAAAAGAAAATAATTAAAAATAATATTTACTATTTTAATAATCGATAAGATGTTGGAAATTAGGAAAATGAATTAGTAACGGAAGTCATCCAACTTGAATGCCCTTTTCCCGTTGAATCGTTAAACGGAAACAGGACTGAAGTGATTTGTGTCGAGTCATGTTATGAACAAAGTACCTTTTGAGAACCCCTTCGATAATTTCCAACAAACTTTTATTATAAAATGTTTTATTGTACGTTAATTTAAAATCAAGTCAATCAATAATTGATTATTTTTTCCTTTTTTGAGTTAACCAGATAATTAAATTATAATTAGATATTTGATAATATATAAAGCGTCAACCTGCTTTCCGGCTAGTAATCGTCACATAGTTATTCAGTTATAATAATTTTTATTTGATTTAATTTTATCTTCATCTCAATCTTGATTCTATCACAACAAACTTGTTGAACATGAATAATTTTTTCTTTTGATTGTAAATTCTCCAGCGGATACTGTCTATCCTTTAGGAGGGTGGACGTAATAAGTACATTGAAAATTCTATAAAGGCACTTCAAATAATGTACGATAAAGTTGCTGAAATCTGTTAACTTAACATTTAGAATTAATTATTTACAAAATTCGATTTTAATTTTCATTTATAGTGCTTAAAGCTATTCACAAAAGAGGCAAACCTTGTGCTTGTTTTGAATAATATAATAACCAGATTACAAGTTGTGAATGAATTTGATTAAGCCGCATACTGGCCTGACACGTACGTGTCGAGGTATAGGATGAGTGGCAGAGACCGCACAAGATCGTTCTCTAGAGCACTAATCGATTTTATATTAGTGAAATAGAATTTCTCTTATCCGGTTATGGTATGCCGACACATTGTGGCTAGTTGACGAGATAATTTCTATTGAATTGTCATGCTGACTTACACATCTGAACATTGGTGATGTGCCTTTCTTAACCTTCGCTTTGTTAATATTCAAATTAAGTACGTTGTTTTAGAGCGATAAGTGCAAATCTGGAAAGAACACTAAAAATTTTTTTCATGTGTTCATTTTTCTAATTTTTAAAAATATCGTAAACGATCAATATTTCAACTGCACTTCAATTTGGTTATAAGTTATTAAAATCTGAGGTAACAAAATTTATATGAAATGGTTTAATGAGGCTCAAACCCTTCTTATTATCTTTTCCTCTCATATATGGTCATGTCATACAATCAGTCTCACACTGTTGGTTAATCTCAGAGCGGAAGTGTGCAGTGAACTTGAAACAGAAATGAGGGTTGGCGTTCTCCTCGGCGTTCTCCGATTTTGAAATTTGCAGTGTCCGTAATTGACTTCAGTCAATATATATGTGGGGGATAAGACTAATAAACTGACAAAAATTCACCGATCTCATACCTTAAATAGATGAATTACGATTAGAATCAATAAATTATCTTCTTTAACCGGAGACTTACGTCGACTTTCGCAGTATTAATACTATTTTTGAGTTAAACTAACAGAGAGTCTGTATCATTAATACTGAAATATTATAATGGGAAAAACGAAAGAGGTGAAAACGGACGTAAGTTGTTGATTTTATAAACGGGCCGGCGCTTCATCTCTTCCTCGTAAACCTTGACTTAAAGTCTCCTTACACACTTAAATTTATGAAATTAAGTTTTATTTCCAAAGAATACAAAACTGATTCAAGACAACATTGATTTTAAGTCGAGATTTGGTAAGAAGAGATAAACCGGGCTTTACTGCCTCAAACATCAAATCGTCTACATTTATAATAGAATAAAAGTATAATTTTAATATATAATTGTAAAAATTTTAATTGTAAGTTTAGTGTTCAGCTTAATGAAAACACCTAGAATGATAAGAGATTGAAATGGAGATACAATTTGTTGATTTTTTTTACATTTCAGAAAAATCGTTTGCTCTAACAGAGGACCTTGCAAGTCAGTGGACCAATAAACGTCGAAGAAATTCGTTATATAAGAATATGGGTTTACTATGTTGTGTTCGTCGTCCTAATTATCTGTGACTACATATTGTAATTTTAGAAAATTGATTTTCTATTATATCGAATGAAAAACAAATTGAGAGGATGCGAAAGTTTCTTATGCCTTCTCCTATTTCAATTTATTAAATTTTGTTGAAAGAAGAAAAAAAACTATAAATTGTTACTTTTATAGAATTTGTTTAATAAAAATAAAGGGCTTTCTATTATATGATATATAATTATATAATATATAAATAAAAAAAAAAAAACAACAAAATTACTAAAGACAAATAATAAATGTAACTGCAATAAATGGTAATTGTTTTGGCCTATTTTATATTTATATTATATGGAAATTTAACTATAATTCGATGAGCCCACTGTATTTAACAATATTAAAAATCATACTACTCATAATAATTATTATCAATAGAATGTAAAAGTTTCTGTTAGTTCACTACCAGTTTATTAAATATTTATAACTAGCATAACAATGTTTAGATTTATTGCCTAAATCTGTACTAAAAATATACCAAATAATTTGCACCAAAATAAATTCATTTAAATAACAGGTGATCGAATTTGTTTTCATTTATTTTATATAAAGTCAAATAAGAATAATTTTGATCACCTGTTACCAATAGAGAATTTTTTCAATTATTGATTTGGGTGCCTTTCACACTTGATCCTTTCGATGATAAATTACAAAAAAATAAAATATAAATAAAACAAAAACAAATTTGGTGTATTTTTAGTGATATTATTTTGTTGATATTCAAGTTGTGTATAGAAAATTAATCTTGTTATGGATCTTCCGACAGCGTTTAGCTTTAGATTGTTAGTAAATTTAGTAAAACTAATAATGTTATCTGGTATTAACGGCGGATACATTTCGTACACACTTACGTTATCTTATTTTATCTAATTTCTGTTGAAAATATCTAAAAAACAAAAACGACAAATACATCAATTTTACACGTTAAATAATCCGCCGTCATTACCTGTTTTTCAATTAACGTTATTAGAGATTTAACAGTGGCATTCTTTCAAAAGAATATAATCGGCTATTGATAAACCTCTAATTGATAATAGCGACCAATTAAACAAGTGATTTATGCTGTATCTCTTATTGTTTAGTATTAATTATTGAATTTATCTAATTAACAATAACGACTGCATTTACTGTAATTAACACAAATAATTTAAATTATCAGATTGTCAAAATGAAGCTCAGGTATTGAAGTATAATAATCAAAATTTTTCAAAAATAACAGTTACATAAAATTTAACAAAATTGGAGTAAATGTAGTCGTTACAATTATGGCCAAGTAATTAAAATCAAAACAAAAAGAGAATAAGGATAAAAAACAAATGATTGAAAATTAAAGTGAATTCTCATTATACACCAATTTAGAAGGCATATATATATATATACATATACATATATGATATTATATGATATTTTATCACTATTATACATTAATTATTCGTCATGATTCATTGTTGTCTATCGATGTTCTTAGATTAGTTATTATTAATTAATTATTAATAACATATTTATATACCTAAGTATTAACTCTAGAATCTGTGATATAGGTGAAAATATAAACAAATTCCGTCAATTTAATCTATATTTAATCTGATGAAAATAAGGCGAAAATGAGGAAGAATTTTATGGTTAGTTAGAATATAAGACACAGTGGTTTCCATTATCTTACCGGGGCACTTTGATTTTCCAAAAAAGAATAATGTCAATACTTGAATATTGTGATGAATAAAGTTTACAATAAATAAAATTGTGTAATTTTGTGATAATTTTCATAAAAAAGCCTATTTCCTAAATAAAATACACATTTAACTTTGGAATTATTTTTCAAATTAATAGTGAAGAGCTTTTTTCTATTCTAAATATAGAGTTGATTGTTTATTTTTCTTTTGTTTTTAGAAACGTACACACAACGAGCTTTTTGTATGCACAGTGTACTGGTAAATTAAGTTTTAAGTTTTGTTGTGCACTCAATGTTGATTAGTTTCAAACGTTATTATAGAGAACTTCGTTATATGCTATATTTCCTGTACATAGAGCTTTTTAAAAGCTTTATCCTATTTTGACTTCATCAACTGCGTATTGATGGTGTAAAAGCAACAATAGCAGAATAGGCTAGCTGGAGTTTTAAACAAAGCTCTCACTAATTGAGATTATTTTAGTGTGGATTTTACCAAATATAGTTAAACTATTTACCGGATAAATAACGGTAACAGTTTTTTTTTAAAACCATTATGTAAAACGTTCGTTATTTTTGCAAAATTCAACGTATGCAACGTTAATTGCAATATTATGAGTCGAATAAACAAGTAGGATACACTAGCACTAGGGCAATTCATCATTAATGTAGCAACACTCAATCCATTATAAAGAAACTCGCGGGAAATTTGTAGACATTTACATTATACATAAAGTTTTGGTGAGTGAGAATTGGTGTTTATGCTCGAAATGTTTTTGTAATTCTCCATCTAATAGAAACTGCCATAAATTGCCATCAAAAATCGAGAAAAAATATTGTTAACATATCTTTATTCTGTTGGTACGAAAATTAAGAGTTCTTTATTTTCTTTTCCATATACCTAGAATATTTGCCCTTACTTTTTAGCATATTTATTAGCATAAAAACAAATGTCTTATTATGGTTGAAAACAAGGTTTTAACATTAATTATCCACTTTTATTTTGTACGTCAAAATTAACCCTTGGCCGTATATTCAAAGCCAAAAGTTAGTTTATTTTAAATTAAATTATTAACAAGCAACCGACAGCATAAAAAGTAGAATAATATTTTGATTAAAAATATCAACAAAACTTATTTATCTGATGATTATCGAAATGCAGAGCCGGATCTAGAGATTTTATCACTTGAGGAAACATAAGTAAAAGGCGCCGCTCTTCCCCATACACTCACAACTTTAAAACATTTTTAGATTTTTGCTCAATTTCGCGCCCTCTCACATCTTTCGCACGAGGTAAGTGCCTTGCTTACTTCACGTTAGATCTGCAACTATCGAAACGTTAAGAAAAAGCTACTGGAATTCACCCTTAGATCGTCGTTTTCTGACAAATATCTCTTCCAGTGCGCTATCTAATAACAAATCAAATAATATTTAACTGTAGCGATGGTGAAAAAATTCGAGGGTTACCAATTAATACTCGTACATTGACTAACATTCAGAATTTAACTATGAAATAAATTGCTTAAAACTCTAATAGATGGCGTCTTTATGGTTTTTCTGTTAAAGCCCACAGGAAACTTGAGCTTTAACAGGAATCTAAAAATCTTAAATATTACTAAATCAGAGCAGTATTAGTCATTTTAAAATTTATTGTTACTATAGCAGTTTTTTTTCTAATTAAATTCTATTCTTCGCTGCTTTCTCCACGTGTATGAATAGATGGTAATAGAGAGGGTGTGTATAGTCCTGCCATCGATCGACAGTTAATTATATCATGTTTAACTAAAATTGGGCACAATCATAAGCAATTTTACGGTTTTCTACATGAAATCAATGTTGTTCTTGTTATTTGAATAGATTTCCGTATAAAATAGGAAATATGGAAAGGTGAAATTATTTTGTAATTTAAATGAAATATTGCCGATAATTGAATAAAAGCGAGCAAAAAAAAAAATGTAGTCAAAATGGAAATCATAGAATATAGTAGAGGCGTGTTAGTTTTTAAGATAAGATAAACAGTTTGTGAATCGCATGTTAGAAACATTTTGTATTCTATTCGTTATGTAGATGATCATTAGTGTTTCCTTTTAGTTGAATATATTTAACACTATTGAATAAATGTATATTTTAGGTAACAAGTTTGATATTAGTGCGTTTTGGAATCTTTTATGCATATATAGAAATTGTTTAACATTCAAGAGATCTAAAGGCGTTATATACAAATGCCCCGAAATTAGCACCTATCATTGTATAGTAATTGATATAAGTCACGCGTTGACTGACTTAAACACATTTATCACTAACCAAGGATGCATCCTTCCTCATCGGATATTAACGGACAACTTTGGCTAAATTACTCTCTAACATGATTTCAATATCAAATACTTAACGTTGTATGTCACCGACATATATGGTGAATTCAATATTATTAATTAGGCGAAAATTCAACGGTTAAAGTTTCAACAGAACAATAAGGCATAAACATTCTATGATCGCCCATCAACGAACAATCCACCAACTGGAAACCTAAGTTGTTTCAAATATTAGTTGTTTGGATATGATCCAAAACACATTTGAAATGAGTACAATAAAATTTTCAAAAATAACGAAAAATCCCATATATGAAGCCAGATCCACATCTGAGCTTAAATCGAGCTAAGGCACTAAGCCACACTATTAAACAACTACAAGGGCGAATATTTAAATATTTAAACCTTTTAACGTGTAACCGGATAATATAAAATCTCAATTTCAACCTAAATAAACACTAATAGAAAATACCAAAAACGATTTGAAAGTGATTAAAGTTGAAACTACATTTACAATATATATAACTACATTGTTAAAATGTGTTGTTGATTTAGGAAGTTAACTTCAACACCACACCGTCTGGTATTATCATAGGGGTAGAACAAACTTCACAAAATTATTATCAATAATCTTAACATTTTATCATTCTTTTTTTGTAGGGTGAATTTTTACATCAAAACACAGCTGTGTATTGTTGTATGTTCATATAAAATTGCATGAATGTAACATAAAAGAGAAAAAACTAGATATGTTTAGACATACACAATCTTCTCGTCATCTGTTTCTGAACACAATGATTTTAGATTTATGTAGGTTAAAGGAACATTTATACCCTATTGCTATACGTACAAAAAATAAATAAAAATAAAATCGATTTCATCTCATTATTGCTATTATGGAAAAAATTACAAGTATGCTAGTTTCATTTTTCTGGCTGCTTATAAAAAAGAAATTATGTTTAATAAGACAAATGAAGCGCGAATTCTCTTCGCAATCATCCCCGTTAAAAAATGAATACACCTAAGACAGTGGGGGTGAGTTTTGTTAACTAACAGAGGAATTGGAAGAGGAAAACGTCCGGAAGTAAATCTGAAAATAGGCCGAGATGCTAAATAAATCTTAACATAAATTCAAGAGAATATGACACAAAGAGGAAAATTATAGCCTCTTTTCGTTTCTCTAATTTAAGAGTTTTGATTTTTTTTAATTTGTTGATAAAATTGACTTAAATCTGAGTATACAATTTCATCCCCCATCCATGTCAATTTCGACAATTTTCTTTTACTTTTATTACACGAAAATCCACCCTGTTTGACTATAAAAGTTGAAAATAAATAAATATGTTGTGTAGAGGAAATCCGGTACAGTTTTCTCTTATTGTTGGACAATTTCAACAATGTAATCGATTTATTATTATCTTGTATAGAATTTAGATGTATTGAGTTTATGCATGATATGTGTATAGTTGTTTTATGTGGTTTTTCATGTATAAGTTTTAAAATTATTATCGTTACAAGGGTTCTCGTTATAAGGGTGGAAAATCGTGAAAATCCGTGAATGTTCGTTGCTATTCAGGCGCTTTACTCGTAGTTTTCAAGTCAGTATTTTAAAAGCATCGTTGTACTGAAGACGCCTCATCTTCAGACGTCGCACCACCGAAAAGCACGTCAATTACAATATTTGCATCGTTTCACAGTTTCAAAATTTATCGTCACTTAAAACGACATTTCCAAATACTCAACTTTATAATTAATATCAAATTATAATAATGTGTGATATTCATTAAAATTAGTGTTAATTTTAATTCTTGTAGTTCAGTGACTAATCACAGTTATGTGTCTTTTATAAAGTTACTGTACTGTTTGTTTTATTTATCAAATGTGTTAAAGTTATCGCGTAATCATCAGGTAATTCAAATTTTCTCAACTTGTCAATCAAAAATGTTCAAATATTCGACATTAAATACAAAATGCAAACCACTTTATTTATTTTAATCAATTATTAAAATATAAAAGCAAATAAATAAGGGTGCGAATTGCATCTACTTACGATTTAAATTAATAAAATTAATAAACTTTTTATTGATTATGTCGTTCAAATCAACACAATTTTTGTTGAAATATTATTACTTTTATTGTCATATAATAGGTGAATTCATTATTTAAAAGTAATAGTCGGTAGATTAACATCAATAACATTTTTCCATTATTTGATTCGCCCAAAAAAAATAAAATGTCTCACCAAATAGTATTTACATAAAATACAGTCTATTTTCATGTTCTGTTTTTATATTAGACTCTCATATACATTCAGACTAAATCTTTGCAATTTACAACGTCTAACATCCAAGATGGACAACATTTTCAGATAACAACTGAAATTGGCAACATATAAAAATTTACAAAATTAAACTGAACAATTCTAATAAAAATACGATTTATATCAAAACATATAATGAATGACCACTGATCGATTAAATAGAACTATCATGTAAGTGTTAAATAGAACAAATAGCACAGTTGTTTTAACAAACTACACTCAATTAATTAACAAGTCCTGAATAAATTAAAATAAGTCCGGATTATATAACTAGTTAATTTGATTACAAAACGAGGTTTCTTTTTATAGAATTTACACTTAAATTCTTAACATAAAGTAAAGAAAGAAACGAATTGTGTGTAAGAAAAATGAAAGAACTGCGTTTTTTTTTATATTTTAAAATAAAAACGCAATTAAATTAATTTTAGAACAATTAACAAATCATAGAATTTGCTTTATAAAAAGATTTATATGAATTTCAATATATTTTAATTAGATTAATTAGCAACAAGTCATTTTTTTCAGTGTTGGCGTTTTTAAAGATTTTAAACATTATTAATCTTCTTTTGATATGAGTTTTCTTTGATATAACATGCTGTATTACACTTTAAGCCATACTTTATATACATATATATACTAAAGTATTAATATTTAACTACCAATTACAGTTTTCTATATAATAGAATTATATTTCAGGAAATTGTGAATAAAAGAGCCCTGAAATGACGCAAATACTCAAATCTAACAAAGAACTGAATTAATACTTTTTGAGATCAATTTTATCGCTTTCATCAAAGTTGCTATTTCAAAATCATTTTCACTGTTTTATCTATAAGAAGTTTGCCTGTGGTTAAAGCAAAATACAACTTGTCCCCACAACGGGTTATCCAACAAAAATCCAATAAAAGTACGAAAAATCTATTGATTTTCTCTAGACATTTTTCGTATATTTTTCACAAATAATAATTAAACAATTTTCCATGTTAATGACTTATTGTTAGTTCATGTCGATTCTGTTTATATATAAGCAAGTAATACTCGGTTGATGTTTGAAATTTGTACGTTGCTATAGTGACGAACGTTTAGATGAGTTAAAGGTAGATTGACAGTTACCTGGATAAGCATTTACAATCAATGATACTTCGATAATTCGAAAGATCATTAATTTTTTGTTTTTTCAAACGTAGGTTGCATAATAATATACTCGGTTTGTTTTCCTTTGGTCAACTTTGCTTCGGAACAACAGCGAGAACAGACGTTTTGAATTTTGTTTAGGATAAACAATGCCGTAAAATTACAATAGACAGCTTCAACAGCAGTTTTAACCATAATAAATTAAAGTAGTATCAAATCGAGTTGACAGACGCTGTATGACGCAAGAAATTTCAACGCAAGTGGCACGTTATGCTTCAACAAAGGTTTCTGAACATTATTTTTTTTTATTCAGAAGCACCCGGTTTTCGATGTTTGATACTTACTGCTGGAATTACGTCAAGAATATTAAACACGACTAAATTAGTAATAAACTCCATTAAATGTATGCATATAGTAGACGACATTCTTGTGAATCACATCAAGTTCCACTTTACAGCTTACATTTGTAATATAAACAGTTACAACAACACCCATAACAAAGAAGCAAAAAAAAACTATTTCATTTGAGACTTTTGTATTGTGTTTCTGTATTCATTCACGACTTCCTTTCGCGTATTTTCATGTATTTCAATTTTCTTGGTTTTACGTGTTCGTTTACATTCTCATTTACACTTGCGTTTACATTGAACTATTAGTTGGCTTTACAACAGTAGAAACGACAACAATAGAATAATGAGCAATGTTCGGATTTGTCGAAAGGAATAACTTATTGATTGTAAACCAAACAACTGAACGGAAGTGACAGTTTACCAGATATTTGATGGTAATTTGTATCCAATGTATTATTTAGTATTGTGTCATTCTTGGATCACTATAAAATATTAACTTTAATAAATTATTTTGTTATTGTATTTTAGTAAACTTAACTAGAATTAATTTAGTTAAATTAAATACTTTAATAAGTTAAATCCTATAATAATGAGTCGTATCCTTATGAATTATTCAAAGATTTGTGTTATTATAATTAAGTCATCATTATGAAACCGTAAATAATCTGTTTAACAAGGATCAACATGAGGCAGAACTCTAAAAACATAAATATGTTTATTTTAATTTTATATAATAATTTATTCATTTTATTTAATTTTAATATGAAAATTTCAACCAAATTTTATAATAAAGTTCCCAAATATTTGTTAAATTTATATATATGTAGTATATATCTATATATATAGATATAGTGGATCAGTGGATTTCATCAAATTTAACCGCGATCGATGATAAATGCAAGCACGAAACGTCCTAGATACACGGTTCAGTTAAATTGTAAATTTTAGATAAATCACTAATAATTAATTGTCTTAAATTTAATTTAGCGTTCATAATATCCAACGGAATATTTATAAATTTCAAACAATGTTAAATCATATATTTTCTTTCTAAATACAACTAGAAAAAATAAATTTCATCTAAAATTAGTTGTTGTCTCAACCATTGTAACAAATTTTCCTCCTCTTTTTTTTCCCTTCCCCTGTAAAGAAACGGACGATAATAGATTATTTAAACGTTTTTATCTTGATTTCGTCAGTATCCTTTTTAGGGCTAAAGTTAAAGTTTCACAGTTGTTAAACTTCTCCTTCACTGATAATTATCCACCGACGAAATTGTCTCGTCTTTTAATGTTGCCTGTTTCGTTTTTTGTTGTTGTTGTTGTTGTTGTTATTAAAAAGACGAAGTAGATGAATAGTGGGATGATATAAAAAGGTACTATACCACAGAAAATTATTTATTATTTTGTTCGTTGGAAAAAAAAAGCGTAATACAAACATGTCTGTAGATCGCAAATCAGTTGGGCATGAGAAGTAACGAACCGACACAAAGAAAATAATGATTTGATGGTCTATCATACAATAAAATGGTTTGTTTTATTATTAAATGTTATTTAGTCGTATTCACTAACCTAAGCATCATCTTTAAATGTCATTTCATTCATTTATTGTATTTTATCACATCTGATTGTGAGTCACTATCATTATTAACAACAAAAATTTGTTGCTCAAGTACACTGTGAGTAATATTGTCGGAAAGACTTGAAGAGGGTCGACGTATTATGTTTGAGTTTGACGAGAGATACTGCCAATGGTTTCTAAATTTACTTGAGATAACAAGTAGGTAGCTATCGTTGAAGACCTACAAATTTCTAAACTTTTTCAAATGCAGTACGTCTACTATCACATGAATCATATGATTTTGGTGCGACAGCTACCTATAAAATCGTCAATAGTGAATTGGAACAAATTTATGAATGCATGATCACAGAATGTCATTATTAATAATCGGTACGTTTCTACAATCAAACTTTTAAAATTTGCTACTGCTCCATCACTCTATATACCTTCATATATGGAATTATGTGTTAGTGACGTAACTGTTCACTCAATACGTGTACACAAAGAGAAGCAAAAGTTAATAATAAAAGTGACAGCTTGTAAACGAATTTAATGTTTGTACATTCATTGTACAAAATAAAAAAGGTATCGAACAAATTCTGCGAACGCTTACTGATATACTCGTTTACAGTCAGGTGCGAAAAAAAATTAACGGTGAAGATTGTATGATGTAAACAAGAAATGCGCTTGAACGGAATAACAAACTGTTGGGTATCGAGCGAAAGAAATGATCCAAACACAGGTAGAAGAACAGTTCAATCTGTGTAAAAGAGTCGAAATTTCTCAATAAGAGACATTAAATATTTACCGCATCCGATTTTACGAGATCCATACTTACTACGTGTACAGTGACTTTCAAAATACTGTAATGTGAGTTTAGTTTCTTATCACTCAGAAGCAGAAGTCCCGTGTATGATGGAATGGGCATTACAGATAATTCAGTTTACATTTAAACAATACGTGTGTTTCTTTATCGTTCAAATCGCTTTTTGAGTACTCTGGGCGTCCAAAACGTTTCTACCTCCTGTCAAATGTCTGAGTAGCCTTTCATGCATTTTTACGCTAGTAATCTACTCTGGCAGATTTTTAATGTAGTCCGATCGTGCTGCGTTTGAGCATCCAGAACAATAACGAAACATACGCAATATCTCCGCAGACAAATGTTTTAGTATATAAATCAATTCGGAATTGTAGGTTGGAACACACCTACTATTAGAATGTTAACTATAAAGTAGAACACTGAGCTTACTTTCATTTAAACTAGGAATGTCCTTGCTTAGAAAAGTTGAAAATTGAAAAAAGGGAAAAGCGAACATTTCAATCTTGTGTTGGTGACATTTGGAAATGATTACAACTCCGGAATTGTGCTGACTGTTGTCTTTATATTGTGTTCACATAGAATTGAATCCACAATCGTCATATTATCGATTTATTCAAAGGATAATTATTATTTTCGGTTTATTTCCTCAAGAGAATTGTTATTATTACCACAATAATAAATTATTGTTAACGTTAAAATACCTATATGTTTTCTTTATTGTAGATTTGCCAAATATAAATCGAATTATATGATCGTCTAACTTAAACATTGAATATTAAAGCAAAAGAGCAGATAATTTAATGATTGTAAAATATGATGATACCGTCTTTTAACACTAATTCCATTGTTGTTCTACGTATTTGTTATTATTGTTATTATTATTTTTTAGGAGAATGGATTGTCGAGTATTACTTTTGTGGCTTTCGACTAACTGGATTAACGGTGAGTATATTTAACATTGTATTTTTTTCTCTTCAAGGAAACAACTTTTTATTAGATTTTTTAGTGAAGTGGTAGTAATTGAAAATAGCATTGAAATAACATTTAACTAACAGGGATTGTTTTTCGTTTTTTTTTCCCCTTTTGATTATTCACTTAACTGATATATTCTGAACATTAAGCAGCTGAAACCGGCAATAATTTCCAGAAGTCCAATAAAACATACTCTATCTAGGATATCTTGTTGTTGTTGTTGTTGTTGTTGTTGTGAATTACTAGTGCTTTGTAAATTACATATTAACTGAACTGTTCAAAACACGTGATCTGCGTTTGATCAATTACTTTTAATCGAAAATTAATCTATATTATATGCTTATTAGAATATTATCAATAAGTTAAATTATTAATTATTGGATATTATAGAATTTAACTATAGAAATATCAGAAGAAAAACATATGTGCATTGATAGATTTTGACATTATATACATGAAATCGCTATTATAGACAGTGTTGTAGAAAAAATGCTGAATAGGAAACCATCAGTTCTCCCCTAAGTAGCTTTTGTCTATATATCTATCTAACTTCCCGAAAATCTTCTGTTATTTTTTGTTCATCAGTCATCTGTTAGTAATCGAATTGATTTTTGAATAAAACGATAATTTTACGACCATTTTACAGTAAAATATTGTTTATTAGCTTAAATGTAATCGATAAAAAAAAACAATGAAAGGCGTTTCTGTATAAATTGTCTCAAACCTCTATCAAATGAAATATACCGACTGTTTCATTCAATATTGCTTTTCCGTTATTTGAAAACAATATAAGAAAATGATAACAACAATTGAGGGTACCTATAATATGTGGAAGGATGTCTTGATAGCAAAAGTGCCATTGTGGTAATAGACGTTGAGTAATGATAAAAATAACTAAGTAACTTTTAAAAATTGTACAATAGTGGGTAACTATAGTTAAAAGTGCGAAATAAATACAATAAAATATAATAATAGTTTTTTTGTTATTTCAATTATAGTCTAATTTTCGTTTTCCGTTCACCAATAACGGAATTTCAGCATTACATGAAACAGCCTGTATAAAATTAACGAGCCATTCAAGTATTTATTTATTTGATTCCATTAAAATCAACAATACTTATCCGATTCAGTTCACTTTATGTGAACTAATACGATTTGTCGCATATATCAGTCAATTTGTATCGATAATTTTACTATTTATTCATACGTTAGTTATATCAATAAATAATCATGATTTGAATGAATTTTTAAAAACAATTTTTCCACATATACAAAAATGAGATAAAAATCTGCACTCAATCACTTAATATAGATCGATTAAAGAAATATTTGAAAAACTTTTCAATTATTTGAAAATGAAGGTTTGAAAGATTCTTTAAGTCGAAAAAAAAACCTTCTTTGATCCCTTATATGTTCGTATACTTATTCTATCATATTGGTCTTACAATTAATTTGGAAAAAAAATCATAATTTGTTTTTTCTTTCATTTGGATCTATTCAAGTAATATAAATCAGAGATTCATCAATAAATTATAGGCCCTTTCCTTTACCCTGCACTATTATTTCTTACCATAATCGACAATTTAAATTGTTTATTCTATAGTAGTGGCGTAACTTTAGGTCATCAATGTTTTCGGAAATTTTACGTCGATATCCCTATATTTTGACTGAAATTTGAGCCATAGCTTTGGGCATCGTTAATCTACTAATATCGTTACTTATACACAAATAATTAGAGTCACGAAAACATAAAGATAACAACTTCCTGTTACACTTTTGTTAAAATTGCGTTACTTTAATCTCTTGAAATGGAACAGTTTTTCGAAGAAACATTCATATATCTCAAATTTTACATTATAAATGTATAATAAAGTTAAAAGCACACCTCAACGTCCTGATCAGATCTCTAGAGAATTCCGAACCAACGTATATTTCTACTGTCCAGTGATCCTAAGAAAAGTCTTTTATATCGATGTATAATGGACTTTTGACAGGTGAAGATGAGACGAATAGATACAGTATATTTAGGATAAGTTGTTCATCGTATAATTCAATTCAGGTTTAGCAAAGCGTAGCTTTAAGTGGACCCTAAATAATCTACAGCACAGTTCAATATAATTGTACGATAAAATAGACGACGACGACTTTGGCAAAAAGATCAATACAACAGTTAATTAAATTTTGGTATAATTAATTGTGTAAATGTTGTCGGGTGTGTGGCTATTACGTTTGCTTTCTATCTAAAACTATCGTTTTCTATATTTTGCACAAAGTATATTGTATACGCCCAGTTCTTTTTTTTTTTAGCATTCAACTTTCTACAATACATACAGTGATTTGTAGAGCTCGATGTATTCAAGGGAAAAAAACCTCTTTCTTTATTTTTGATGAACAACTTATGACACTGTTTATTTAGTCGTTTACTATCTATGTTTACCATTCTACAATTCATTGTATGTTGAATTATTTAATGAACATTTCGCAATATTACCCATAGATGATACAATGTGTTAGGTTTACATAGCAATATTGTCTGCCTAGGGACTAACATAGAATAGAATGAACTCATACACTTTAATTTCGTTCCTAGCATCAGTTGCAAACCGTTGAATAAATCTGAAAATATCACAGGCGAGCGCATCCATGTTTTTAAGCGAATTAGTGTGTAATTATTTTCTGACAATGAGTAGAAATACGCGGTGAAGGAGTACATCAAACGGTCCAGAACTGTGCTTAGGAACGAATCTAATATAACCACTTAATGCTGTACTGAGCGATTGTTGAAGAAATGGTTTTTAGAGATAAAACCAACCACATTTAACGCTAGCTGAAACAGTGGAGGATCTACGCAAAGGCGTAGATTTTTTTTTGATTAATTCACAAATAAGAGAAATATGCGTTTACTTGAGATTTCTAATTCGTAAAGGTTAAATCCTCCATTGTGTTTAAAAAGTCTTTCTTGAAATGGTACAACTATATTCACACTACTGACAAAATACCAATAAATAAAATGTTCAATCAATCGAGTAATGGATATCTTATTTTGCATAGACCATTAGTCGATTAAAGGAATAATCATGATTCTAATAAATAATAATTATCTATCAATCATTATTGATTATCAGTTCTTGAATTATTCATCAATTTAGGACATCCGTTTGTGAGTTGGTGATGGTCTTATTGTTAGACCAATGTCAAGAAATTTTCCTGTAATCACATTTCCTTTTTGAATTACCACGAAAGCCCTTACTGATAAACTGAACATACAGGTTGAGACAGTTCATTTAGGAACATAGGAGAACCTACAAGAACCGGGACAGTCTTATAGCCTTCGTCTGAATTAAAAAGAAATGGCTGGTAGCTCTTTGTAAAATTACTCACCATCAAAACTGTCCTATGTTCCTAGATGAATTGTCTCAACCTGTATGTTTTAATTAATAATATAAGAATTGTAAAACCAAACAAATTAAACCGTATACAGATGCTGTAGCAATTAATAAAACTATTTAGTTTGTTACTTAGAAGAAGTTTTAGACAGACAAGGTTTTAGATTCTGTTCCAAAAATTTTCTTCAAAGTTTCACCAATGGAATATATAAAAATTGACAGTAATTGAAGAATTCTAACAATTCAGCCGCTAGAAGTTTATTGACATTTTATGCATCTGTTGAAAAATCTTGAATACATCAGTTTCAAAGTTTATTGATCTAAAATACGAAGTATACCAGTTTTATTGTCATTTTTGAGTAAATTGGATTATTTACTGATATTCTATACAAAAAAGAATCATCTCGATCTCGATTTCAATTTGTCAACTTATTAGTAATTTACTTTTATCGTCGTTTCTAAATATTATATAACAGACTTTCGAATTGTTTTTTTCATCTTCTAATATTGTTAAAGTCAAATCAAATAAATAAAAACTAATGCACAACAATAGAGATCTATATCTTGATCAAAATTGAGATAATCGACTATACGAAATGCGAGTGATAAACTTAAACTTGTTACATTAAGATTTGAGAGTAAACTACGTAGAATTCTCGAAAGGCTTAAAATTTCATTTACTAATGGCATCCGTTTTGGTTCTTCCTCTCTAACTTCTAAGGATAGGGAAACTCTTTTATGGAAATTTAAAAAGTTTAGAATTTTATAAGAATAATCATATGGGTATTTGAAGTTTGAAATGAAGAAAACAATTTATTATTTTTGTTTTATATAACTTCGTTACTGAAAAAATATATAAATAATGAACCTGGTAATCACATAATGATAAATGATTTTCTATTTTTTATAAAGGTCTTGAATCTTCCCATCACATACTAGTAGTAAATAAAGTTTTAAGTAGGGTATAAATATTGAGGTAGGTCTAACAAAACACGTATCGAGCTGTAGATTTGAAAAACGTATTTCAATATATATTGTTTGGAAATCTGTGGTGTTGTAAATCTTTAGATATTCCATCAACAAAATAAATTTGAATATTTGAAGCTGAATATTTATTGTTAAACGATTATTGTTAAACTAGAAAAAATATGACGATGTAAGGACCACTACTAATTCGTAAATTATTCAGTAATCTAAAATGAATACCACACTAATGAATAATAAATTAATTGATTAATATTAGTGATAATGAAGTATGGCTTTATCATTTATATCAGTTAGAAGGTAATTAGATACTTCACTAGTGTAATTGGGAACACGTCAGCCCGGAAAGTAGGTGTCTCGGGTTCAACTCCAAACGGTTTAGTTGAACTTATTCAGCCTGTTATAGCGGATATGAGAAACAACAGTACTTGTTCGAGTTATTTCGCATACTTTATCAAAAAATATTTAATGAAAGAAATGAATAAATAAGGACGACGAATCCTTCATTAGTGGTTCGATGAATGTTTCACCTTCACGGGATCATATTTGATTTCATCAAACATTATTTGCTTTATAATACTATGTTGTATCAGAAAATATAGATAAAGGAAAGGTGATTCTATTATAAAGATCTGCATTTGTTGTTTGTTGAAAAATCAACCTATGGTTTAATTGTGTTATAATTAAATTTGTCACAATCTTGAAATCAAAATACAAATAATTATTGATTTGTTTACAAATTTATGTAAATTAAATATAGTACTTTACTAGAGAGTTGAATAGGGTAGTTTAAAATCGAACTAAATTACCATATATAGGTCCTGTTTACTATTCTAGTGTTGGTTCTTGATGCAGTGCCTATAAAATAAGTTTCCGTATGTTCAGAAACGTTATAAGCCCAGTCCTGGCCGTAACACTACAAATGGTGGTGGTTACCTGCATAATCTGTTATCGACCATTTTCGCTTTTCATTCGTATAATAAAAAGAAAAAAAGATGCCACCCTTAATAGAATTATCATTGGAAATGTAACCAGTATAGCGAATTTGTAAGGAGAATTATGATCGTTTTGATAGAAAATGTCACATATTCAAAACTGTATACTTCAATCAATACAATTATTTTAATTTCAATTCAAATTAAGAAATATAGCTGATAAAAACATAAATTTGATTAGAATTATTTATTCATAATTCAAGTGATAAGTGATGATAAAAAAGAGGATCGTCCACTCGTGGCATAGAATAGAAATATTCATGAGTGGACATAAAATTTAAATTTACATCCATTAGTCCATCAGAGGAAGTACGTTTTCGAACAAAAACCACTTTAAGCTCACCAAGCAAGAACATCCAATAAAAGGGGGGGAATAATATGAAATAATAGAAGTGTAATAGGTGTTCTAACACATTTCAAAAATAGAATTATGACACATTAATCTATCTATCTATGTACATATATAGGGACACTAATACATTCACGGAAATATGAATAAAATGCACTTTATTATTAAAGTCACGAAAACTATAAATTATCAATCAAATAGTGTCACATTCATTATTATTCACTAAAAGTCTAGATCTTTATCTGATCTCTATTTTTTTTTTTTTTGTGAATTCACTACTTCTACTATACCTACTACTCCACGCTCATCTTTTGAAGTTGCATGTTCCATATTTTTCTATAAAATAATTATTTTTGTAAAAAATGGAGAATATTCCAACGAAAACCAAAAATCATGCTTTGTAAAAATTTTCATTACGGTATAAGATGACTATTTATTTTCCAAGTTAATAGCAATTTTTCTCATTTCCAAATTACGGACAAGAACGCTTCTAACGTTAAATAATAGTAATGCCTCTACCAGACCTGTGACCAGTGACTATCCTCTATAGTTACGATTTATCCACAGAGAATCGGTTTTTCAACACACATCAAAGGAAATTAGCGTGCTAAAGCTTCAACTATCTGACTATACTTGCAATGTTCATTTTTTTCGTGTTTTTGTTTGAGGGCAGACTATTCGTACGTATCCAATACAAAACGCTCACCTATCACCTTATTTTCTCTACTTTTTCTTATTTTTCAATGATACAATTAAGTACCAAATTAATTAAGTACATCTAGTAATAATCGGCGAAACTCAATCCGTCCATATTTTAAAGAGCTACACCATATAAAACATTATAATCTTGATTATCATGTCGTTAGATGACGAATATTCACCTTCCTAAGATAATAACGCTAATGTAACCAGTACGCTCCGTAAAAGGTTAGCGCAACAATTTTAGTGCGATAAAAGATACGAACCCTCGGGAGACAGGTCTGGCCGTAGTGTTAGGTGTTGTCCTATAAATTTTTAAATACTTTTCTAGTTTAATTTAAAGTAATGAAAATATGAGGACCAACATGGGAGGCAAGCTGTATATACATATACGTAAATTGATACATGCATTGAAAAACAAAAAATTTTATAATTAAATAGAAGTTTATTGATCTGTGTTTCAAGCCTTAACTTCCTCTGCAAAATATTTGCGGAACTATACTATTATTTGTTTCCTAATTTGAGAATTGGATAACTTTCTGCTGTATGCGCAAAATTGGATAATGAGAAATAGCAAGATGAGAAATCCTATTCCATTGGTATTGTTGATAAAAAAAACTGGGACAAAAAGTTTGCCAACCTAGGGTGGAAAAGCATTGACTGCACGTTATTTTCTTTTTTTTACGAATTTATTGATTAAATTTGAATAATTTAATCTTGATCTTTCGCTTGAGAATATGTTTTAATTGAAAATTATGGAAATTAATTTGTAATCACAATTTCTAGTTATAAGACAGTATAGAATTGTTGATAGGAACGAACGTTATAACATGTCGGAATTGAGAAATTTCAAAATATAGAACATAACCGGAAATTTGTCTGTTTCCGTTTGTTTCGAAGAAAATTTGATTACAAACAAGACAAAGTTTATCATCAATATACTTTTGAAAGATCTGTGCTTGATGAATTTCCGACTAGATAGGTTGTCAAGTAACTTTTTATAGATAATAACGTAGAAAGAGATCAAGATCGATAATTGTAGTGAATAGTAGTGATTATCTCAATAAAACTTTGCTAACTTTATTTTTATAGCAATTATTATTTTTCTTCTATGAAGTTTAATCAGTAATTAATTTTCACTAGACTAGATTAGAAAAGAACAATACAAAAGAGAAAAAAAAAACGAATACTAACACAAAACTAAATTGTTCATAAATCACTAAGTTTTCACAGAAACTAAATTAGTATCAACACAATTCACCGAAATTGTTTAATTTCCTTTGTTATCAACAAAATTTCCACAAATTTAGAAAGATAATTACGAATAAAAAATTACAGTTTTACAGTTTTCAACTACTTACTTTGTGGAATTATTACAAATAAATTGAATTAATTTTAATATATGACTTAAGTGCGCTAAAGTTAATGACTCTAAAATGTTCATTATACTATTGCTATAAATTAGTTCCATATTTAGTTAACTATTTAGTTTATATACATTACGAATGAACATCAATTGTGTTAGTTTTGAGTATAATAAAGATTACTTTATACCACTGAAATGATACAATAGATTCAAGCTCTTTACTAGAGTACTTTTGATGTTGTTGTTGTGGTTAACCCAATACCCAATGCAGTTTTGTTACAATATAACAAGAAATAGTTGCTTACCACTACGAAATATTATCATTTCCCATTTTGTACACTTACAAAAATTACATTTCTGTTATATTACGAGTGAAGTTACATCTTATATTTTTTTTTGTTTGTTAATTTTGGGAGAATTTAATAATGATTTCATTTAGAAAGTTGTAAATTCTATAATGAATCCTTTAAGTCACACCCTTATAAATTATTCCAAGTTTTATGTGTTCACAATTAAGTCATGAGTGGGAAACCACATTTACTTGTATAGAAGCTATTACTATAAAATATTTCGTGTTATTATCATTATTATTACAGTTTATGATCGTATATATATATTACAATACGTTTAAATTGATTAATTTATCTATTTTGCATTATTTTCGAAACAAATCTGAACGGACACACTAAATAATTATTAAAAGGATGCTTTACGCTACACAATTATCAAGAATGATCAACTCGAAAATAAACCATTAAAACCATTTATTGGATATTTTCCGGATTAACGTTATTAATATGGCGAGTTCTTATTAAGAGGCATCCGTAGTAATTTCAGTCGCACAACAAAGACTCGTTCCTAGCAATAGTTGTACTGTTCTAATGTTTCAATTGCACATGCGTTTGACAAAGATTTCTATCAACTTTTAGTTGATGATAGGAACGAATTTATTAACTGAATGAATAACTGGAATATTGCCAATTTTGTGTTTTATTAGTTGTATTTTGTCAAAAAAAATGCTTGTTTTGATTACATTCAGTCAACTAAAAAACAAATAATAAATAAAACAGAAAGATGATGGTACATTAACCAACTATACTATACAACAACTAAAACTTTATAACGATTGTGGTTTTATTAAACGACCTGATTATAAAAGCGAATTTTATTCGAATGTCACGCTAAAATTTCAAATTACATCAACACGTTTTGTGATAACAATAAATTTATAAATTCATGTACTAGTACTTGAAATCTAACAAAGGTGTAAAATAATTAGCATTTTATATTACAATAGGAGTTTGTACCAACTTCATTTTTCATAGAATTCAATTAATAATAATACTTCTGATTGAACTGTAATAATTAATTATTCGCTATTAATTAAGTTAATTAACTGTAATTGTATGATAATTGATCTGTAGTTAGTGTTGATTTTTTTATATGTAAATACAGCGTCTACACGACACGCATATATGTTTGTTTCAATTCATTGCGTGTGAACTGAAGTGTAAACTTACCTTAACATTGTGGTTCTGTTCAGCGAAACTTCAGTAGTTACAAGTAATCAAAACATACGGTTTTTATTATTTTTATGCGTAAAATTCACTATTCATTCGTTGAATGCGCCTTTTGATTATTAATGGATAAGCGAGTGAAACAAAAATGTTACGGACAATTATTTATTTAAAAAAAAAAAGTTTTGAAACTTTAATTATACTGATCCGATTATAAAATTAAAGCAATGGTAAAATTTCAAATTTAAACTTTTATCTTGCTTAGCGATTTAAATAGAAATAACTATTTCCATTTTAAGCAAATATATGTTTGAACTTATTTTAAACTAAAGGTAAAAACACAATATACACCGCTATTATAAAACTACTTAAGAAATTTTTTTCATTACATTCCTTTCATTTAGAACCGTGTAAATGGAGGGTCTATATAAATGTGTTTCTATTTTACAGATACCCAATTCTGTATACACAATCACAAAAAGTATTTATTGTACAAAACAAATAAAGCTAACTTTTTGTGTGTGGTACACACACTATTTTTCTTTGATCGTTTTTCAATTAACTACAAATTTCGATAATGCCCCCAACTAAATTAATTGAAAACTAACTTTATAGTACAAAGGATTGCTTTTGCACTCAAAACAAGTATACAAAGACTTTGTTTCACTATGATCATAGATAAAAAAATAAATGTATATATACAGGGTTGGTGATTCAAGTGTCGCACCGATTCGAGATCTGCATGTGTAGAAAAGGGACAGAAATAAAAGTTTTAAGAACGTGTACTGCCGTTTTGACTGCTCCAAGGTACTACTGAAGTGTCACCGTATACGTTCTTAAAACTTTTATTTCTGTCCCTTCTCTACAAAATGTTTGATCTCGAATCACTGCGACACTTGAGCCACCAACCCTGTATATGTATACATATATCGGTACCCTTGGGCAAATATATTTGTGAAAATTTTCGTAGGCTAAAACAGCTTTTCAACTCATCATACAAGTTTATACTGAATTTTTCAATAAACTAAAACACATTTATTAAATCCTTTAGGGAGTTAATAACGACTTTTCTTTTATGTTTTATAGCCGTTAACGTAGAACAATAGATGAATTTTTAATAACACTGCTATTCTTAAGAAGAGCTTATTCTATTGTTAGTCTTGGTCTCTGTTGTAGCGAACAACTCATTTGTATTATTTGAACGAGATTTTAAAGTCTAATTGTAACACAAACGCAGATTGCAGAGATATTGTTTATTATACGTGCGTTAAGTCGATTGATGTACACGTGTTGACCACACACCGTCATTAAGTATCAGTTAACGTAAATGAAGTGTAGATAACACAATGTCAAATTAAAATTTACACAAAATACGAAATATTGTGGTATTTGTAGAACATTCGAAATAATTATAATAATAATAATAATAATAATAATAATACCAGACAATTTTAATAATAATTTATGATGCATAATATCAAGTACTAAAACCCATTTTTTTTTTTGAGAAAAACAAAAAAATCTAGTAGAAAGGAACATGTAACTTCTGATTTATGGAAATTTTAATTAAAACAATCCCCCTAGACTATTATCCTGAACCATTTCCTGATAATAATCAATGTTTTTTTTGTCCTAAATTATCCTCGAATTTCACATTAATTTAAATCTAGTTTGAGTTACATTAACGCTTAACTCCATATATATTTTTTTTTGTTTTTATTGAAGAAAAAATGTATCGCAACATTTGTGTTGATTTCATTTTAACTATTCGATATTTTTTAAAGGCAATATTTTACGGAATGGCATTTTTATGTTGATAAAATTGACATGTCATTCGTTTCTTTTTTATTTACTTTCTAATCTTATAACCACCCCCACAACATCAAGTCAACTATTTAATTATATTGAACATAAAATGACTTAAAACAATTTGTTACAACGAAGAGAATTTATCAAATTGTATTTATAATAAAAAGTGAAATGTTATTAACCATAATTTGTTGAAAAATAAATAATGATAGAAACTAACTGGTGAGTGTAATTATTTAAATGGTTTCCATCGAGGTTTTGTGTAGGTAAATGTGTACGCGGCAATATAATTGATGGATTTCCCCAGGAAATTTTAATCTTTACAAGTTTGATTAATTAAAATTAGGGGTTAATCTTCGTCCAATTTGTCTGGTCTTGATAGGTGCAATTTTGGTGATTCTTTTTTTCGTTTAGAAAACTATTCGATTAAATTTAAATTCTTATTTCATCTATTAACAAATAATATTCTTATGTATATTTAATTATTTTACTGCTATTTTATCTTTCAAAAGACTGATAAATTTATTCAAATTATAACAATAGAATTGCAGTAATTAATAACAAGTTTTTTGGAATTCGTGATGACAACACTGTGACAGTTTTAATGTCGTGCAAATGAAACGTTGAAACATTTTAAATGGGATACTGCATTTGTCCCCTAACATTTATTAAGATCCTTTGTTAGAAAGTATCGACGAAATGAATACACAACTTTGTCTACTTCCAAACCAGAAAGATATATAAATAAAAATTGAATTGTTGAAGTAATTAAAAGAAAACTTCCTTGTTTTTTTTTGTTTTTGAGAAAAAAAGTAAATACCTGTTTGAAACCATTTGAAAATTCTTTAGTTAAAGTGTCACATTAAATTCTGTCAGACTTTAACTTGATGTAATGGTTAAATGATGATGCTCGAACGACGACATCATTCCTCTAACACTGAGACATCATCATTTTGTAATAAATTCTCATTTATCTTTCTCTCACTGATACAAACAAATTTGAATAATTTACAGTAATTTTAAATTAAAATTTCTTATTATTGTCAAAATTTTACATTAAAACAACCCTCGAATAAATTGATTGATATCAGTGTTATTTATAAAATATTTATTCATTACCATTATTTCAACAAATGTTCGAGAAAAACCTAAGGATGCGATTTTATGCTAACGGAAGTATATTACCATGTACTCATTTGTCAATTTTCCTTTTGCTACAGTTCACATTTTTTTTTCTTATTCAGTATAGTTGACTGATGAGTTCAACCCTACCAGGTACATCTAGGTACAAAAGTACCTACAATCTTCTGCTTGGTAGCATAGTTGATCTATCTGTTTACAAGATACAACTTCTTTCTAGAAAAAAGCTTTTCGCTGTGTGATCTTTAACCAACTTTGAAACGCTGCTATTATCTCGTCGTCATCCAGCTCTTTCCAAAGGCCAAAACAAGTGAAAGTCCGACGATACCAAATCCGGATAGTACAGTGGATGTTTCAGCATTTTGTGTTTCGTTCGCATCACAGCCTTCAACTTGTTTATTAGCATATCTGACCTTTCTCCAGGAAGTTAACATCCTGAAACATGGTTAGTTTCATTTTCCCAGCGAAAGCTTGTGTATTGAGCTTTGGTTCTTGTTTTTTTGGCTAGGGACGACGACTATGTTCACTACATAGATTTTCTCTCAATTGCTGATGAACACAGAACGCGTCTCCTGTATTTTAGGAGGATAACGCTTCAAATGCTCCTGATAAATTATCTGTCGTGCTCGCTTGTGATCACATGTGGTTTAAGAGCAATCTGCTGAACGTCTTCATATAGCCGAAGTTATTGTTAACACTATTATACGCGTAGCTATGACTCATGCTGAATTCTATTGCAATTTCATCAATAGCGACTTGTCTGAAGTCACAGATTCGCTGTTCGATCTGCTATTTCACTGTCTGAATTGCTATGGTAACCAATTTCCCATTTAGATGTTGTTCACTAACATATTGTTTTCCGTTATTAAATTTTTCCACATATTCATAGACCCTCACTACGGCGTTTGTATTAAACCTCCATTTTCGTGAAGATTTCATACCTACAAGTACGTATAGGTAGACGCAAATTCTTGTTATTTAATGACGATCCCTCGTATTTTCATGCTTTATTTTTAATGGTGAATTTGAGCAAAGAAATGTCGATAACGGGCGTGTACCCTTAGATAGAAAGCCGAGTTGAAAAACAAAGCTTTATCCGTATAACCGCGTCCTGAACAATTAATTGATATTTTTTTGTTATGTTTTTTTTTTGTTGTAGTCTCTAAAAATACCAATTGTTAAGAAGCCACCCACAGACCTTAATTACGGTTTTTCTTTTTTTTTTGTTTTGTTTTATTGAGAGTAGTCACAATGTTCATCTAATTGTTGTTTTCTCTTTAAAGTTAAGTGATAGTCACGGAACTATAGTTTAGTTTCATTAATGTTACCATTGATATTTGATAAGAAAATTTGAATTGATTTACTTTATCTTGATTGTTTTGTTCAATTTTGTATGTGAATGGAATAAATTAATTTAAAATTCAGATAAAATAGACCTCGATTCACTGTCGACTTGGTGTAGTTTATCTTAAACGTTGACCAAAGATGTGTATTTGTATTAGAATCAAACTAAATAAACCAAATAAATAAATAAATAAATCTGTTTAGACCATAGAAACTAAGGACCGTCGGTTTGGAAATTCGTATTTTGTATTCTATCAGTAATGTATAAACAACAACAACTGTATTTTTTAGGTAAATTTATCGATTTTTTGATATAAAATTTAACAGCCACATCAAACCAGATTATTTGTTAACTTTACCCCAACAATATTATCAAAATTGAATTAACAACAACTACCACTACTACTAACATTTAGACAACTAGTTGTATTTCCTAGTTCTATCCCCATATCAAGATCTCATTACTATGTGTGTTGTAATTTCCGAATAGAAATATGTTATAACATTATTAAAACATATTCACTTTTAATTTAATGTTAATAAATCAACTATACTAAAGTGATAATCTATATTTTGTGCTTTTTTTTTTGTTATTATTAATCAAGAAACGACTACAAATGAACATTTCACGTGTACTTTGAATCAATAATGTTGCATATATGAATATAAATTTTTTGCTAATTTCAAATTTGATTAACACTTTAACATAAGTATCGATCACACTACGCTGGTTTAAAAGGTCAATATATATATGACATAAATTAACATATTAATTGTTTGTTGCGCGATTCATATTCAGAAAATAAAAACAATCGAAAGTTTGTCTATACATAACGAAATAAATCTAATTTGTCTGATGCTTAATTTAACTACCAAGAGGAACATTTTATTAATGTCAGGTTTGTTCCTAACATCAGTTGAAGACGTAGATCCATGATTTGTGTTACTAGAGGTCTGCCTGGAACAAAAATACACAGGTTGAGAACTAGATCACCGTAGACACACCCACATCATCAACTCGTCCGCCGTGGATAGTCTAATGGCTAATATGAAACCCCCCTCCGACTAACCGGTGGCATGTCAGACATGTTACCAGTCTGTGTATTTTTGATCCAGAAAGACCTCTAGTCCGCCGTTTCAAGGAACGATTTCGAACAATATAAGTTACCCGAAATTAGTCGTATAGAGGTATTATAACCAATTGTTTAAGATCATCCTCATTAGTCTCTTAAACCACTTTTACAATCTTTTATAATTTTACTTATAAACCAATTTTTAATATATTTTACAATCAATTTCTAATTACAGATATGCACAGTAAAAAGTGTGCTATAATTATGGATAGGAACGAAACTATTACAATGATATAATAAACTTTAACCATATATAGTGAGAATTTAAACAGAAATCTTTGAATAGTTTGTATGTGTGAATAAGCAAATAAACGACTTGAAACAGATTGTTCAGTTTACACTTAATCTAAACTTTAGTTAACGATAAGTCTCGTTTTAGATTAGGAGAATCACATTTGTATCACTCAAAGTTACATTTAATTGTAAGTTGTACATGAATAACTGAAGAATGTAACTAATAGGAAACGTATACTATTGTCTGTTATCTTTGTTGTGTTAGTTTTTCCAACTCGTACCACAATCTACTATTTCTTTATAGATATATTGACATTTGATTTTTTAATTGTTTGTACCAGAAATTTTTATTAATTCACGATTTGCAATTTATTGAAGTAACTTATGTTGTGATACATTAACAATAAAAAAAAAACTGCGAATGGAAATATTGGAATTCATTAAAACTTAACGATTTACATATAATTGTATAATTTTAGGTAAAAATTCGTTTTTATCTTTATGTTTCATTTTTTAACAACGTCAGCAATAATTGAAAATTTATCAGGGAAAAAAGTTGAGTGTCAATTAATTTTGATCAAAACAGAATTTTAGCTGTAAAATCAATGAAGCAATAATATACCATACTGAGAGTTCTGAACGAATTGGTATTTGTATGCAGATCTGTATAATTTAGTTTATCACAACTATATCATGTACTTTAAATGATGACGTTCAGAATTGAATCGATTAGAAATAACAAATGATTCCAATAAGAAATAAATATTTCAATATTTGTCTATTAGAATCACCACAAGGATTTGTTTTCGATTCGTTTCGAATTAATGGGGGACGAATTCTCTACTTCCCTTTAATATATCACTCTCAATGCAACATCACAGCTTTCGGAAATTTCGATCGTTAATTTTATAACATTTAACACCTTACTGTTTAAAAGTAACTCCACATCCGAGATTGTTTTAAGTAAATCTACAAAACGCACACACATAAATTTATCTAGTGAGAATAAAATAGAAGAAGAATCGACGAGGAATTTAAAAATTCTACCTCGGTTTGATTTGAAACGACGAAATCCCTACCTAAAATAAGAACTTTACTATATGTGTCTTTGTGGATTTAAAAATGTCTATTAGAGGGAAATCCCTACGTCTGGTCATAATGATCACCGACGTTGCTTCATCTAATCCTTCTGTTTTTGTAGTAATTTTATAGTAGAGGTTGGATTTTATATAAAAAAAAATGAATTGACGAAATTCTAACATTTATATCAAAAAAAAAAACTCACAGTCTCATTATTTCAATTATAACTAACGAAATGTAAACAGTTAAATTAAACGATTCTACATACGTACGTTATCCCAATAGTCTTCACATGCTGTCATTTAAATGAATATAACTTGGATTGTGCCCGCTTCCACCAATAACGTCACTAATCTCCGATTTAAAGATACAGTACTCTTATTACTAATTCGGAAATCGCTTTAACGCGGATTAATGATAGCGATGAAAGCTAACATAAAAGTTGTAATATTGTTGTGTAATAAAATTGCACATTGCAATATTTTTATATTGTGCTAAGCCTTGTATTGTAACTGCACTTAATGGGATTAGGATCTGGACAAAATACAGATCGGAATCGAGATAGTGATTTGTAGAGAATCACTTTCACCATACAACTATTTCGTGCGTTTTTCCGTTTCGTGTGGTTGTACATACGTGTGTGTGTGTGTCTGTATGTATGTTTGTTGTTAAAATCGACCCGTTTTTTTTTTGTAAGCAATAGTCGCGCTTTTAATCTTTCGTTTCTCGCATTTTTAGAATTTATTTTAAATCTCTATTAGTTCTGAATTAATGTGGCTTAATGTATAACATTTACATTTCGCTTTTGTTGTTAAACATAAATTACCATTGTTGGTATGTTTTTAATCTTTGTTTTGATAAACAAGAGAGAAAAAAAATGAATTAAAGATAAAACCAAATATTAGGTAGAATCATACTATTTAATTCACATGAAAATTACATTAATCGCTCATGTAATCTGTACTTTCCCCCCATTATATACCTATATATGTATATATGTATATATTGTTGAAATAATAATTTTTAAAAGACAGATACATATATCCCAACATAATCCAACATCCATTTCCAAATGTCTTCTTACCATTGAAATATGGAGTTTAAGTAAAGCGACATTTAAATATAATATTTTATAAAGCTGTGTCAAAAAATAGAGATGGAAGATGTCTGATATATGTTGTGTAGAAGTGTTGAAAGTAATATTTTGTAATCTAAAACTTTACACTTTTATAACAAAGAAAAATTTTATACTTAGAATTAGAATAGAAATGTAAAATGTTCATTATCATAATTATTACAATATGTGCATTTATTAATTAAATTAAAATACGCTAATTAATCTACTACTATCAATATGTCCTGTTAATTGTCCTATATGTAATTAACAATTTGGAATCTACATGTATATAGAGATTTACACATACTACTGAATTTAGATTGGCAATTTATTTATGTTTGACTATTACATTACCTGCATATTTGGTGTTAATCGAATTGGTTGATCGGAATCAATTCATAATATTATTAAACGATATGTTCATATAAAGCTAATTTGTTTGTAAGATTTCTATTGTTTCAAGTAATTCATTATTAATTTCAACAAATTCACTTTATTACTTGAAAAATATCGTTAAGAAACCACATTTGATAGTAAAGTTTAATGGTGAAGAAGCTGTCCTAAATCGATGTTATTCTAGAATTGAGTTTAGGTTGACCAAATAGCTGCCAAATAATTTCTTGTAGAGATAATGGATAACAAATATAATTCTTCGGAAAATAGACTGAAATATATTAAAATTTTTATTTTGTAATATAACTATGGAAGTAGCATTTTCAAACCACGTCTTTGACAAGGTGAAAAATATATAATTACATGTGCATGTATAAGCATGTAAAATATAATACATTAGTTATATCGTTGTGAAAATCAGAAATAAAGGAAAATAAGAGTTTCCTTGACACTTTCTAATTCGACTTGACGTAAATTAAAAATTTATAATTTTATCAATAATACACATCGTAATTGTACACCTTCAATTTCTGTTTTATACAGGACGTCCTACATGATTTATTGAGATATAATGTTCTGTTGTACTGAAATCATAATACAAATGTGTTTGTTATCCGATAATTATTCTAATGAAAATACGAATTCGAACGTTATTATCTATTTTAAAAATGTAAATTACATTAAACTCTCATACAATACGAACTCGTATATTTTGGTGAAAAAAATGGTGACAATCTTTTCGTGACGTTATAAATCAGTCCTGTATAATATGTTAGATACGTTTCAAACTTAACATTTTCAGGCGTGCTTTACTGAAATGTCATGAGACTTGTGTAACATCGATTTTGATAGCACATAACACATTCCATACATTAAACAACAATCTATTGTACTGAAATAGTAAGTCTATGACTTTTCAGATATTTAGGACGCTCTGTATATAGATTAGGTCATTTCCCAAAAAAAACTCAATTTCTAGTTAGCCGTGTTTCACGATTAAGCTCTTACAAATGCCAATTATTGGGTATAAAAGTAATCACACAGTTACGGCAATGACATTTGTTAGACTTTACTGAGAAATAACGTCAAGTATGAGAGAAGATTAACATCAACTTTATCAATTATAAAAGAAAATATTTGTAAAATTTAAACAGTAAAGTTCTCCAAATCTTTGTTGATGTCATTGTCTTTTTATTGGAATAAAAGTAAAAGTACATTATGCAAAATAATGTCGTACTATTCAATTTTATAAGTAGCACAGACTCTTGTTGTATATTAGCATTATTATTAAATATATATATAATGCTTTGACCGACTTATCGACTTATTTCTGAAGCATTAAAAATGATAAAAATGAAAATGCAAAAAATCTTCTATGGAGAGAAATGGGTCATATTGATTTGATAATCCATCTCACCTTTCTATCAAGTTTATTTTTATAGTTTTCCATGAGATATCACAATTATAAAGTCAAGTTGATTTAGCTAAAATAGACAAAGTCTATTACAAATGAATGCACAAAAGTTTACCCTGAATACGGATGAGTGGATAAATTCTACCTCTAATGGTAAAAATTCGTCCTGTCGAAGTATAATAAAATATTAATATGTTCGATATTTGAAATTTTATTATATGAACATCATGAATTATATTAAAATAAAGTTTAGTTTATTTGTTCGAAAAATCATCCACCGAATATATAAAATTTCCAATTTCAAACATATTGAGAAAAACTGTTTAAATATTAATTTAGAAAAATAAACAAGCTTCTTAAGTATATTTGTTTGAAAATAACAACAAAAAAAAAGAAATACAAACCCGTAATAATAATAATAATCATAATGTTTAGAACAATATCAGATATTTTGGACGATTAAAATTTGATGGAGAATATAATCGATCCCTTTGTCGAATTTATGCTCATCCAGTTAAATTATGTGACATGACAAATTACATCTATATCTATTGATATTTTGTGTTTTACTAGAACGTTAAAATTATTTCCTGATTTATTGGTTTTATTACACAGATATAGCACGTCGGAAATTATATGTATAAAATAAATATCGAATACTTATGTATTTAATAATATCAATTCCACACAAAGATCCAAGTTAACATTTTGTACACTTTGACAATAAAAAAAAAACAAGACTGGCAGTATTTTTCTTGTTTTAGAATGTTTAAAAATGCCCCAAACTAAAAACATAAAAAGGTACGGCCCGTTGTTAAATACAGAAACAATTACTTGACTGATTTAGCATCAACATCTCCATTAAATAATAGCTCTATTTTTAACGTTCTGTAATTAAAACTCTACGCTTTTTTTTATGTTTTAATTTGAATTTTACATATCTATTGTTCTATTTTTGTATGATATCCATTATTCAAATAATGAGGGTATGAATATCATGATGATGAAATCCTTAAACGTTCTTTCAAATAATCATAATTCAACATAACAGGAGAGAAAGTTTTCGGTAGCTAAGATTACAGCAGTAAATTAAGAAAGAAACGGAAGTCCTGTAAGGTTCTTTAGTATAAACTTTACTTATTCAACGTAGCCTACACCAACTATACAGTGTAATATTTTTATGATAGTATCATGTAAAATTTTTACTCATTTTCATAAACAGCCTGAAAAAGATTTGGATTGTTTTTGAATGGTTTGGACTTACAAATCGAATCACGTGTTACTGCAATAAAGAATGTAAAAAGAAAGTTCAATTTAGTGGTACAATGTTACTAACAGACAAAAATAGGAAGCAATTTTAAATACTATTTTCCAGTAGATAAGCAGAAAATTCGTTTCGTTTTCCTTAATTTTTTTTTTTTTGTCGTTGGAAATTAGTCAGGTTTTGTTACAACCAAGTAATACAACTTGAGAAATTTAAATGGAAGCAAAACATTAATATAACATCAAGTTGAAATAACTTACCTTGACTATGTTAATCAAAATTCAAATTAAATTTTAATATTTCTATGCAAGTATGTCTGTTATTTTTTCCTTTTACTTTTTTTTTTTACTTTTCTTTTTATATTCATATGTTTTGTTCGTTTATTTCCGTTTATGGTAATACTTGGTTAGTTTTGTTAAACCGGAAGTGTCATAACGAACTAAACTACAAACAAGGATGACGTGTACTTTATACCATATTTGAATATCTTTGGAAAATAGTGAATAGAACGAAAAGGTCATCCCACATCACATAATTCAAAATCTCTCCAAAATCCTCAGGATACATATCCGAGACAATAGAGAAAGACAAGATCGTACAGTTGGACCCTCATCAGACTGTCAACCGGATTATACTAAACTGTTCACCACTTTCACAATCTTAAAACATACGCACTATCGAACAGTGTCGTTTTATCGTTGATTGTTCCTAAATGACCCTTAACACCAATTTATTTATGCGCTGACAACAACACCTGATATTATATTTGTATATATATAACAAATAAATTACAGTGGTCACCGTTTAACACGATCACTTTAGAAATAATTAATCCAAAATTTTGATCATATTATGCAACATCGACTATAGATCTAACGCCCTATTATCGATTTAAAATTACATTTTTCAAATACTATATCCAGCCTGTAAAACGACACAATCTATTCAGTGTCGCATAAATTTTCTAATGTCTATATGTGTACAATGTAGCTCTATCTAAAATTTAAAATAGTCAAATGGACCGATCGTAACATATATTTTTCAGTCAGTAATAATAACATAGATGAAATTCGGATTTGACTATATTTACGAGAACATTTTACAACGAATTTCATAATAATAATAATCAATAATTTTGTATTTATTCACGATTTAACATATTATGATGATTGTTAAATTATATGAACAATAGTTATGATCTAAAACAATTCGGCACGTATATAATGCATAATTGCGTGAAAATTTAGATCATTACACTAGCAACCAAAGATGAATATTACGGTACAGAACAATCAAGCTGTAACACATGGTGATGACAGAATATTATACTATCAGTTCCAAGACTTCTATATTTAAATAACAAACTATTTATCATATTCTCTTAAATCAGGCATCTTAATTTCGATCATCATTTTTTCTGACTCATTTTAATCTCAATGGTTTACAAATAACATAACAATTTAGAAGTGTTATTAGAAAAAAAAATCAAAAAATAG
>JAZBGY010000304.1:0-13787 GCA_037414755.1 Lydus trimaculatus | reverse complement strand
CAGAATTCACAAAATGAACTGTTATTCGATGCCTTTGTGTTTAACTCAATATAGCTCTGAATTATGCCTTTGTTAAATATTTTGATCGAGTTGTACCGCATTCGTTTAATTTGAGGAATTTGCATATACCTACCATCTGTTAGCTTAATAGTGCACTTTTATAATTTGTCTAACCCTTAAAAAAACAGAAGAAATTCGGGTAACGTTTTCATTAATCAGGAAGGTTAGGTACACGTAATTTTTTTATATCGGTGGTAATTTGGTTTTAAAGGGTGAAACACCCACTTAAAAATTTAAAGTGTAAAATAATTAATTAGGATTTTCTACAGAAACATTGGATTCTTATAGACACTTTGATGGGTGTAAAATATCTTTTTGTGAGATAGAACATCTGATATAACGTATTTTTTCTGAAGGTTTTGTTCTTTAGGGGTAAACTAACAACCCCGTGTTGAATTTTTTATCTCCACCTTTAAAAGCTTAATTTGTAAAAAATATATTTATTTTTTACCAGAACATCTAACGATGACAAACTATCCCTAAAATTAAACAAAGTTAAAAATTATATAAAAATTCGTAAAATTGATTGTAACTGAATTGAAGATAGTAAGTTCCCTATAAATAGTACTTGTACATTCGATATTAAGTACAACTGGTGGTAATGAATAAAGATAAAGTGTGGATAAGAAGGATCATGCATTGAACATGTGTTGAAGAAAAGTGGTACTCCTTAAAGAAATGCTTCAAGCATAATGACTCCTTGCACATAAGCACGTAATTACTGCAATATAACTCAACATTATATAAAGGTGCACTAATGCATTAAGGAACTACACAACATTGGGGTAGTTCATTATTAAGAAACAACCCATTTTTTAACTACTACTAAAGTTCATAAGAATCCAATATTTTTATAAAAAATTCTATGCAATTATTTAACACTTTAAATCTTTAAGTGGGTATTTTACACCTAAAAACCTATTATTATTTTAAATACTACAACATATGTAAAAAAAAGATACTTAAAAGTGTCACGAACTAACAAAAACACTAAATAATTCTTCAACTAATAAACTAATCAATGTTGGGTCTTTCAAGTCATGTAACCGTTAATTAGTACCAGATTCTTACGACTTAAGCATTCAAATATACTTTACAAATATGTAGTGAAAAGGATAAACAATAAATAAATCTAGTGTACTCCAATTGGCAGACATACTATATATAGAACATTATAATAGAAAGCCTCATTTGTTTATGCCATTTTTAAGTTAAGTGGATGATAAATTTGAAGAAGTCCTCTAAAATCACAAGGGCAATTATTCAGTCAGATTTCCCCTTCATAAACTTTTTTCATGGAGATGGGTCGTATTTGTAATTTCGAAAGGGGTATAATCTATTAAATGATACATTCTATATATAATAGGAAGCTTTGGTTGGTAATAAAAGTGTAATCTTATGAAATTCTATTTATTATCTAGCGAATAACTGGAAACGTGTGCCGTTAAAGAGACACGTAGTATCTGCATATGTACATAGATGTGTTTGATTTGAGTTCAGAGTAAATTTAATAATTCGACAAGAACTCCGAAACCAAATTCAATGGTCAAGTGATGATACGTCTATAGCATAATCAATGAATTATTTGCATAGGGACGATGTCCCTAACTTGACGTTTTTGAAAAGATGATGCAGTAACGATAGGAAATATTGATGAGAAACCGTTCTGTTATTCCATTTCATTTTGAATTCCCATCTTTTTTTTTTATTCACGAGGAAAAAAAACTTCAAACATCCAATTGCATACTTTACAATGCTCTCAAATAAAAGTGCCTCTTTCTCTCTTTTTCTGTCTCTCTGTCGGTTTTTTTTTTTGATTTTTTCGGGTAGAAAAAGGATTCTTGACATTTTTAATCAAAACGACATAGAAATTACAACGAATTACTGCACAGTGTCTTGTTTTCATTAAATTTTTATGTCATCTTGATTAATAAAAATTTTAAATTTCTATTCATATAGTTGTTTAAACATAGAAGATCTACGTTTCTTGTCTTACCTTATTATTTATTTATAAATTGTGACACTTTTTGTATGGAAATTGTAGTGAAGAAAGTAAGAGAGCTAACATAAAAGTAAACTTGAACTACAGACCATTAAAGTTGATTATTAATACAAAATCTTTGGGAGGTCTAAAGGGATCATGCTTATAAATAAATGGAAGTAATATTGATTTTCATTGGATAATACTGAGTGTCCGCTGATTAGAGAGCTTCCGTGTGTACTCTATTTATTTGCAAGGGAAAGGAAATGGAATTCTTATCGTTTGCTTGAACATTAGACTATCAATACAGAAGTACTGAAAACCAATATAAACTTGTATTGATATCACTTCTGTTCACGGATAAATAATAACAGTTACGTCAAATAGCGGACATATAGTATACTTCGCTGCAAAATAACAAATAGAATTGACTATATTCGACATGATACTATTGACAATTTACCTTTGTTGTTAAGTAATTTATCATGTTTGGTGATCAAATAAATGACGTGTTCAAGTATTATTGAATTTTCATTTTGTTCTATTTTGAACTAAAATTTTAAATGCAGTTAAGATGAGAAATGTATTATTAGATCATATGTTGTCACAAATATGACAGGAAAATATGGTGAGAGGAGGTCGATGTTACAATCTCTAATATTTCAACATATCGTGTTTGAACGGTATGTCCAACATAAAAATACCGTATAACAACTATGGATCATTATTCATGTTGTTTTCATTTATTAATCAACTTACTTTAACCAAAGTCAATAAATCTCATCTCTATATCGATGTTATTTATAACTGTTTACCTAACTATGTACATTTTTATATAAACAACCATTTTTATAAACAAATTACCGATGAACATTTTTAATCAAACTGTAAAGTTTCACGTTTTTTTTCTTCTATATGATAAAAAATTACCAAAAAAGCACCACCACCAACAACAACAACACCAACCCAGCTACGGCGTGAATTTTTTTTCAACATAATAAAATTGTACGGTTTTAGAGCTTACAACGGCTAGCTTATCTATCGGACTTCCCTTTTCCCGATTTATTTACATCACTGAGCTTTTTTACCGATTTTTCACCAACACTTTACAGTAACAGTTTGATAATTTCGATATATTTTTTTTATCTCGCTTTTGGTCAGTTTATTTGTTTATAAATAAGATATATCAATCTCGTGAAATATATTGGATCGGATTAGATAAAATGCCAACGGCTCGGCTAGATTTGGATTAGTTTGACCGTAACCATGTTGGTGTGAGATTCTGTATGTGGGTATATCCAGTTAAATTGGGTGGTCGTTTTAAGACATAATATAAAAATACATATCTCTAGATGTTGAAGTTACTAGTGTAAGGGCAATAAAAGAACGGTCCTTAATGTAAAAGAGAACCTAACTGAAAAGAGTTTTGACTATACTGACCGTTGGGCAAATAAGAAAAACGTCAACCAATGGCGGCCAATCCGCTTACGATACCCTGGAGACGGTCGGCATTTAGATAGGATCTTCTACAGTGAAGTCTTGACTATCTTAAACAAGCAGCAATGTAAAGATAGGAAAACATGAGCAACGAAACGAAACACTATAATCAACACATGTATATGAAGTACAGATTTTAGTTTAGTGAAGTTAGTAGAGAGAACTCCTTCAGGCTTAACATTGACTTAACCACAATTTATTATATGATGCGCTATTCAATATGGTTTACTCTAGTTTCACTCAACTATTTCGATCAATTTCCAATTTTATTATAAATATATAGATGTCGACCACTTTATTAAACAAATATTTAGAGATTATGATGAATTTAAATTTAGTTACAATTTACCAACATTTTCAAAACCTGGAGGCATGGTCATAAGTTGAATAGATAGAACACGCTATTAATCGTTAACTTTTGTATTACTACAGAGATACTCGATTTGAAACTATAATTTAATGTCATCCCCTATCTTTGTAATATTGTAACACGTTTGAAACAATTAAACCACTTCTCAATGTCATTATTAACATTCCACAGTTAGAATGTTACCTAACTTAAACTGAACATTGAAATTTTCAAATTATAAAATGAAAATTCCCGTTTATCAAAATCTATAAATTAGAAGATTCCATATTGTATGTCGGATATAAGTATTGATTTCGTTTCAAATTATTAAATGATCATTCGAGTCACATAATAAGAAATAACAAGAAAGACAACGACAATAAAATTAAATATATACGGGCCGTCCGCCAATCAACGTACACATATATCTTACACCCGGTTTTTTGTAGAGAAAAGACCAGCTACTCAAACTAAACTACCATTAAAGATGACATAATTTTCCAAGAAAATTCCCGTGTTTAGCGATTAAACATCCATTAATTCTAACACCGAGTTATTGTTAGGTAAGTTAAACAGTATCCATTTGCACTTTCCTTGTTATAATTATTAATACAGTGGTCACTTTTTATATAACAGTTGTGTAAATGTAATTTTTGCAAGAAGTTGCCATTGGCTCTCTAAAAGATTAGAACACTATATGTATTTGTTTACCGTGATACAAGGAGTTAGTAAATCTTTCTTAATAGAAAAATTTAAAATTTCTGGCATCACCTCCATTGAAAGTTCATTGTTTATCTAGATTCATACTCAAAAGTTGGTGTTATTTTTTTTCAGGCAAAAAGACGTCGATCAAAGGATACCTAGTATATATGTTTTTATATTTATTTGATAGAATTTTAAATATCATTATAAAAAAATTCTTTAGTGTCATGTCACAGCTGAATAGTGAGTGTTAGAAATGAAATTTAAAAAAAACAAAATTCCACAATACAATCATATCAGACAACAATTTATCATTTTAATCTAATAAAATACAATACAAACTTACATTAATAGCTTTTCTAATAATCAATGAAACGATAACTACCTTCATTAATGTTCTATGTACTTGATTACCTATTGATCAACTATAAAATGTAATATTTCAAAAATAATAAGAATGATAATTTTTGTTTTAATAAAAGCTTGTCATTTGGCCAACTAATAATAAATATTTAATAATAAATAGTTTTATTGAAAGTAATTATTATCAATCGTATATAGAAATCAAGAAAATATTCATTTTTGTTGATATTTTTTCACCGGAAAATAAACGACATATTTATGAAAATGTTTTATTCAATATTTCAATAAGTCGAATATGCACCAAATAACTTTCCGTTTCTAGTTATTTTTTTCATTTTTCATTATTTATTTATATATTTTTTGGAAAAGTTTTTATACCGTTTTTTTTTGGTATTCTCGTGTCAAATTCATAATTATAAAGATATATTTTTTCCCTTTTGGTAGGGTTATTTTTAATTAATTTGAAAAACTTGATTGAAATAAGTTAAACAAAGTTTTTTGTTAGTTTTATATCGATGAAAAACAGGAAAAAAAATAATGGAAAAGAATCAGTCACACTGAAATTTGACTTTCTCTAAAGAAATGTTGAAAGTTTTAATTAGGGTTAAACTGACTGTGATTTTAACAAAATACAGAAGAGAGAAGATAAATTGAAATTTAAATAGAATGATCAGTTTTGTTGTAAAACTAAGGAAACTGTCTGGAATAGATACATGAAAATTGAAGTTTAATGTTTGTAAAGTTTTTTGTAATTTTATAGCAAACTACAGAACAAAATGCTTCTTTTAAAATAACAATGGGTATTACCATTTCTGATAAAACAGTTGTAAATCACTGGAAATAGTCTATCTACAAATATAAAATGCATTTTTCACTTCACTACGTTTATCAGTAAACCATTAATGTTTAAGTCCTTTAAAACAAAAAAATCGTAACCAATACATGGAAAATAAACGTTTAAATGTTTTATATCGAGAAAAGATAAAGGATAGCTTCGGTGTTTCTTTAATAATGATAAGCTAATAAAGTCCTTAGGGAAATCAAGAAAAAGAATAACGAGAGAATATTGAAAACGTTTCATAATTTTATCTTGTTAGAATTTTATACCAATTTATCGCAAACATAATTATTAGTAAATAAAATAAATTGATTAATTAATAATAATAGAAAATTCTTTTATTTATTTGTTTGTCATTTATCCTCTATCTATCTAAAGTCTTTGAGATTTTGTGCTTTTAGTTTGAAACTTTCTAACGAACTGCTAAATAAAAAGACACGAACTTTATTTTGTAACTTTCAAAGTGGATTTTAAGGATAGGCTACAAGAAATTATGAACGACAGAACTACAACCAACCGAAACAATCTACGTGCAAGGAATATATATATTGTAATATTCAACAACTACAATTTCAACATTAATAAACAAACTAGAATACATCAACTAACCAATTTCTATGGGAAATTAGTTTGAATTGAAATAGCAAAATCACAAGGGATACAATAATAATGATAATAATAATAACAATATCAGTAAAAATCCAATAAAATTACAAAAATGAATAGTCCATCAATCAATATAAACCATTACAATATTGAAACAATACTAGGAATAAAATTTGAAAATTATATAAAAAAAAAACAAATATTTATAATATAATAAAACTGGGAACATTTACAAACATCAATATGTTATCAATTTAATCAATATTTCGATTATTTTGTAAATGTCAATGTATTTAAATTTGTCAAGGGATGCTGTCAACGATTTCCGAATCATCCTAAAATAACATAAAAGTTTGAAGAAAGTTTACGTAGTACTTCAGTATTTCAAGAAAAATTCGATAGTCTTTCTACTTTCTACATTTTTATCTAAACTATTTGTCAATATTATGTATACTGCTATATACTGTATTATAGGCAAATAGTTTAGATGATTAAAGAATTTAAATGAATATCTATTGTGAAAGTGGGAGAAACATTATTAATATACAGGCTTGGTGGCTCAAGTGTCGCAGTGATTCGAGATCTGCATGTATAGAAAAGGGACAGACAGAAATAAAAGTTTTAAGAACGTGTACTGCCTTTTTGACTGCCCCAAGGTACTACTGAGGTGTCACCGTACACGTTCTTAAAACTTTTATTTCTGTCCCTTCTCTACAAAATGTTCGATCTCGAATCACTGCGACACTTGAGCCACCAACCCTGTATATTTGTTATACAGAGTCACGATACGGGTTTTTATATCACTTCTATTGCGTTCACATGAAGAACGCATTTTTCTGTTTGTTTTCTTTTAAAACAAGAATCATACATGTTTATAAATAAAACCGTATTACCTACATCTGTCGACGTAATAGTGATTTTTCTTTTCTTGTTTTGTCTACAACTACGTGAAATACACATTTGGAAGGATGATCCTGCATAGATTAGGAACAGAAGTAGTGTAAAAATTCGTCAAATTTATTCATACAGTAGAAATAAAGTTTTACCACACAACGCCACTAGAAAATTACATTATAGATACGACACCGAATTAGTGGATGAATTGGTAATATTTGGTAGTGGTGACAAGTTCTAAGTAGAGATAAATGTATTTACTAAAGTGATGATTTTAGTTGTTTAATATGATAAATATGAAATTTTATAAAAATAATGAAGATTGAAAGATTTTTGCCTGGCGCATCCACCAATTTTCCATATTTACGATAAAATTATTTCAATCAATAATCATTGAATAATAAAAAAACAAAATAATGGAAATTTTATAACATTGTTGATATCAGTCATGTGTGATTTTCTCACATCAATAATTTCAAAATTACAAAATAATGAAATTTTATATTAAACAAGATTTTTCTATTGTAAACATTTTGTTTATTCATCTCGTGTTTTTGTTTTTTTCTTCTTGTAACTTTTCCATTATTGTCTAGACATGGATAAACTAATCTATTTATTTCTGAAATATTGTTAATTGATCGAAGGATAAATTGAGAATTTGATTATTTTATTAGTGCAATATGGATGAATTTTATAACTATTATAATTTGATTATCTACAATATATGGACAGTACATTGAATTGGATATCTATGTAAAATTTAGATTGCGTGTTTGCATAAATTCAATCAAATGTACTCATTGGAAAAATCAATTTAGAAAATTGATTTACCACACGTCATTCTTGTGGGACAATATATAAATAATATAAATATATTTATAGTAGTACAATTGCATGTTTTTTTTTTTATATTTTTAAAAATAATAATTTAAAGGAAGACTCTTTTATTCATAAGTTTGCATCAAAAAATAGCAAATTTTCCGATGAAACCTATCTAAATTTGTTCATTTATAACGGTTTTTCCAAAGGATAATTACAGTGTTTGTCTAAGCCACTAGCAAATAATTGGCGTCTAGGACAATTGTTCGAAATACCTTTTACAGGAAGTTGATTGTATTTGTATGTAGAAACAAATATTGACTTTTTCTTTTTTTATATAAAATAATGATCATGTTCTATATATATATCGGATTGTATAGTTAGAACGTGTCCTATTTTGAAGGGATTTTAATATCGAAATGTCCCACTAGCCTTTGGTCATTCTAACAATTAATAACGACTATCTTGAGGACAATAATACATTCGTTTAATCGTGCAATCACGGCATCGATTTCCTCTCTACGATACCGGTCGTTGGTTTCCACTTTGTTCACTAAAATCCACTATCTTTCTTTTTCTAACATTCATTCTCTCACATTCTAACACTTTTATTTCTATAATGTAACAGTTCGTTCTATCCAGATAATATGAGATCCTTTATCACATGCTCTTTGATTCTTTTCTAAAATAACTCACATTTGTTATCTACAATAAAAGTTTATTTGTGACTTTAACTGGTCAGATTACGAATTTATTACGATTATTCTTTATTCAAACAATCATTATCTTGAACAAAACTAATTAATTTATTGTTAATTAGTTATTTACGCTTTTCTAAACAATTAAATAATCGTTAAACATAGCAAAACACTAATTACCCGTAGACCTTTAAAGTTGTAGTCAAATAGATTGAGAAACATTAACCAGTTACTCCAGTTAGTTTCATCATTCAACTGTATGTTTGTTGGATTTTGTTTAAAATGAATGTTGAAACTAAACTTGAAAGGTTAGAAAATCTAACATTTGTGTATTATAATTATTTTAAGTACTCTTAAAACAACATAAATACAGTTAAATATTTAGTATTGTTTGGATAAAATCAAACATGGTCAAGAATTCTAAAGAGGAGAAGAGAGATAATTAATATTTTATTTCACTAACTTAAATACGAATTTAATAAATTTTAATAAGGGTGTTTTCGATAAGTCAATCGGGAATTACAGTATCGAAATTAATTTACGAGAGATAAATCATAGTTGGATAAAACTCGAATTTTAGGGATGAAACACCGGGAAAAAAAACGAAGAGATTGGACATGTCAGAGAATATCGTAACAGACAGCAATTACAACTAAATGCTTATTCAGTAATTAAACTATCGATTATATTGAAATTTACATAGTTTATTTGAAATAAGTAATATAAATTTGTTTTCTTTTGTTACAGGTAATAACCAATTAATTGCCGTCTATTTTTACGAGATAAGTAACTAGGCCTCGTAATACGGTTTGTATATAAACATAGATTATTTGTTTAATGTGAAAATTGTTTGATATTTAGTAAAATTTAACAATACAGCTTTTAATTGTTAATTTTGATTACATCCTTCTAATTAGTGTTGTAATTTGAATTAATTAGTCATTAACAGTTGAGAAAGGTTTGTGAAAGTTTAAGTACTTTAATACGCTAGAGGCAGATCTTATAATTACGTAATAATTTTAAACTAAATAAGAGTATAGTTATTTGATAAATTTTTCAAAATATATATTCAAATTTTCAGTATTGCATTTGATAAATTATCTAGTTTGTGAATAATTCGATAAGATTATTTAAATGAAATTATTGTCCGGTAATAAATCACTTTTATGGCATATGTCATGTGAAATTATCATAAATTTTTTCAGTTTCTCTATTTCGTTTTTCATAAAGTCAACAATCTTGTTAGAAATCTTTTATTGCTGTTTTAACTAAATAAATCAGTTCTAATTATAACGAACTTGATTCTACTTGGCCAATTTGACTCAAAATTAACAACATTTATTAGTAGTTTTTAAAAAAAAAAATATTTTCAATCTTACAGTCAAGTCGTTAAGTTAAATTTGCCCAACTATAATAATAACAAATTCAAACTTATTGTTAGCTCGAAACTACAATACCGGAAATAGTAGTTTGTATTACGAGTAGAGAAAGTGGTACATTGAAGAGCATGGGTACTAATCGCTCTAAAAGATGCCAACAGGGTTCGGTAACAACCACAGTAGGGAAATGAAACGCTTTTCGAATGTCATCAATAAATTAATCATTACGAGGATTTCACTTCTTAATTCATGAACTAACAACATCCTAAACATGGTGTTAATGTGATATAATTTGACATCATGTTTTTGATAATGTTTGCCAATATTACAAATACAATTAGGTAACACTAATCTACCAAAAACAATGTAATGTTATTAAATTAATATGATATTATACTACTATTATTGTTCATTGAAAATAAATTAATAAAATAATAAGCCGCAAATAATAATAGTTGAACATTGGAATTTTGTAAAAATGTGATAAATTTTTTAAAAATACAAAAATTCAAGACAATATTTTCATAAAATTGCATAGCAAAAATTGTAATAACAATTTCGTGCTACCGTCCTGAACTAATAGTTTTTTTACATTTCTTTATCGTTTTGAACCATCCTGTTGCTGGTCTCGACTAACAAAATCGTCGCCATACTTACAAAACTACAGTTTCTATACCAGCAATACAAATAACTATATAGTCTGTTAAGTGACTTGAGAGATCCAGTAAAATAATAAAAATTAGTTCACAATCGATACAGCAGCAAAGGACTTGATGTAAATGGTGAAATATTGCCACTATAAATGAATTTTTCGTAACGATAACTTTAAACAAATCCAATACTCAAAACTATTTCAAAGAAAAATCTGGACAATTTAACGTCATGAAAATTTTTAAATATTTATTTATGATGGCAATATTTAACCATTTCGATCAAGTTTTTTGCTGCTGTATCTATTGTGAATTAAGTTTTATTATTTTATTGGATCTCTTAAGTCACTTAACAGACTATACTCAATTAGTCTGACTAGTATTGCTTATTTTTAATTAAATTCGAACCAAATTAATGTTTGTTTGATTATATTAAAAGGATTCCAAATAAGTTTGTGAAATTATTTAATTTTCAACATGTCATGATTATTAATATATAAAGGCTAAAAAGTTTTATCAAGAAATAATTACAAGAAGTGTTTGTTAATTAAAATACCGTTCAATATAAAACCGAACACAAGAATGATACTTGAACATTCACCCGTAGGACACCAATTAAAAATTAATTGAGACTTGAAGAGGACATAGACAATCTGATACTAATACAAAAACAAACATGCTTATATACGTATAGATTATTCATGCTTTTATAAGAATATATGGATAAAACTTTACAACAAAACAATGATCAGAAACACCAACCAGTTATATATGTTTTTTTTTGTTTGTTAACATTTTTGAAACAAATAAAAATGCTGATTCTATGAAAAATTTAAGACTGGAAATGCAGTCATCAGTTTATCCGTCAAAATCTAAAAAGCAAAAAAACAATGCTTTTGAATTGATCTAATTCGATTTTCAGCGAATATTTCATGCAGTTGTTATATACTGCGAAAATCTTCGAAATAGGTACATTACTGAGAAACAAGCATAATCAATCTTTTGGTATTTCTCTCGATCTCACTTTAATTTGTGTGAAAGACGTAAGACTGGTTTGATGCTTGTTTTTTCCCTATGTACCTATTTCGAAGATTCTACCGATATATTCCGAAATATGATGTTTATTTTAATTTTATCTATCGATTATTTTGAAAATTTTTGCTATCCATTCAACCATATATAAACATAAAGATATTAACGAAAAATCGAGAACCAGATGAAAATTCAATATAAAATGCAAATTTGTTGATGCTTGAGAGAATCCAACAAAATCTGAAGTTATGACCGGAAGGCCTTCAAATACGTTGAGTATTATTAATTTCTTCAGGGATAACTTCTATTTTCATTAAATTTTTTATTTATAGTTGAAAACAGGAGAATTATAAGGATCTATCACCTTTAGGTTGTTTTATTATAATTTACAATTTGATTCTTTTTATCAAAATATAAATACGAATCTTTGTCGTCTTTGATAAAATAAACAATATAGCTATTGTTGTAAATTCTTAATTTGTAGATCATAACTGAAAAATAAATGTTTGATGGTGAAAACGGAATATTGTCTTTGTATAAATTCCATTCACAATATCTTTCATGAAGATTATAGCTAGTTTCAACTTCGAAGACAGAAAATCTATAGCTTGAAACTTTTTCAAGATAAATCTCCAAGGAAAATCTTTAACTTTTATGACTATCATTGGAAACAATTTAACGCTTGTTATAATTTTTATTGTTAAAGAGTAGAAATTTTCGATCATTTCCTACTCAGTTTTACCGTCTAATTAAAACATGTAATGTTTATCAAATCGATAAATTCATATACTGATGAAATACGTATGTTACAATAGTAGTTGAAAATTTACGTTAGAAATATTGCAATTTTTAATCTACTTCTCATTAAAATTATACAATCAATACCAAATGTAGATTTGACTGTTTTATTCTAGTTCGACATTAAATTGAAATAGATACTATCCGCAGGTGGCTAAACAATCCCATTCTGTTTTAATTATATTGATATCACTGTTGCTCAATTGTTTTCAGTTAACAACAATAACAAAAAAAAAAGCAAATAAAATTACAAACGAAATTGAAAATTCTGAAAGGTATCACCCTACTATTTACCTACAAAAAAAAATACCGAAAGAGTTAATGAAATAGATACGTATCATTAGTGTAACACTAGTATCTCTGCTGACATTATACTCATAGTAGATCTTTTATTGTGAAGAGTTAGTAAAATTTTTATTTAAATGTTCATGAAGGATTTAATTATGTTAGTTCACAGCTGGCCCTCCAATACGATCAAACTGAATGGAGCAAAACTTTTTTTTTGCACAAAATTCACAATTTCAGTTGTTTGTAGCAGTTACTAGACTACACTAACACAAGAATTTGCTATTCAATGATGTTACTAATAAAAAAACAGTGAGTTATGGGCCGCTGCTTGTCTAGACATATGAATTTTACAATTAAACTTGAGAATAGAGTAAATCTACTATTTAGTTTCCATTGAATGGAGGAAAAAGTAAAACATGTTATTTAAAAATGTACTCTTTTTAATATTAAAATACGATAACTAATTTGTGGATCATTTCATGGATTTAGAAATGATTTTCCCTACAAACTTGTGTTATTTTGATTAATATTTATGCAGAAATTTTGTAAAATTCTAGGTTCAACTAACTAACGAGATAAATTTGTTTCAATACAGCGGACAATTTGTTCATTTTTTCCTTCTAAATACTCCATTATCACTTTGAGAAGTTTACCCTAAATCTTGGATATCCAAAGAAGCAAGAAAATAGCTTAAGATTGCTTTTTGTTAGCGGCGTCAATCACCCTCGTTTCCACTTAATTGATTAAGATCATTGAATTTTTTTTATGTTCTTATAAGTAAAAACTCAAAGAGGGGTTGAATCTAATATAAACACTCTGTATATACATGCACA
>JAZBGY010000303.1:47243-74379 GCA_037414755.1 Lydus trimaculatus | reverse complement strand
AATTGTTATAATATTATTATTATTATTTTTTTGTATTTTCAGGGAATCGACAGAACCATGGCTGGTAATTCTTCTCCACGTAGGAAGGTAATTTATTATTATTTTTTTTATTAAATCGTCAACTTTGATCCTACGTATAGTTTCAATAATGTAAATATAAAAGTTAATGTTGCAAGTTAAAGCTCTCCATTGATGGCGGTACATTTTGTTCAAATCTAATTTACGTATCGGTCTTATTATTAAATGATTTGATAAAACAAAGGACGTGTATTTCTATAAATAATCGTAAATTTTAATTTACTTCGCTATATAGACAGTTTGTTGTTTCGTAATAACGTCATTTGTGTGGGTACAAATTCGTTTTAATACGTTTTTTTTTTTGTGGTTTGTTTAAAAAAATGTTTTCGGTCTCCATCAATGAACTATAAGTACATAAGTACTTGTTTTATTATAATAAATTGTATTGTATCTGTGTAGTTATCTATATGTGTGTGTATATATGTGTCTTCTACTGGCATTCAATAATAACAAAACGTATACTACATACTCATATATGTACACACACATATGTATGTATACATAATGTTGAATGAGTCATTCACGGGTTGGTCGTGTCTCTTTAGAGGCTAGTGGGTTCTTTGCGCTCTCATCAACAGTCCGGTGCACGGACTGTTGAGGATATCCGCCGCCCAAGCTGTTTTCATCACGTGTATTTGATTGTTTTAACACATTACTTTATCAAAAATATAATAAAATCACTTATCAATCGTTTTAGCCAATAATTGTCCAGCAGGTAATTAATTTTCCGCAGATAAATCGAACCTAGGATACAGTGCTGGATTAAATCTTGTTTGGGCCTTCATGGGGAAATGAAATCTTTTGACCTCTTTCTTCCTCTCTCGATACTCACATTCGTAATTTTATCTACCTAGGCTATCTAGGCTAAGGAATGCACATTTTTCGTACCAAGTGAAAATTGCAGCCTCATTTTTATGCAACTGTAAATAATTCGGAAAATCTTAATTTGAAATTTTCCGGAAATGTAGAATCATTTGACATGTTGTTCTTTTATTCAATTCATAATAGGTAGCGGCCGTCAAACTACTTTTACGTCCGCTTCCAATGGCAACCAACGTATAAGTAGTTTTACGTCTGTTTCCGATGGCAACTAATTGTAAGACTAGTTCCCAAAAAATGTAAGTATCTTACGACTTGAATTTCAGTCAACTACAGCGGGAGTGTACTTACTTTATTATTAAGTCAGCATTACTTTTTCTATTGTCACGGGCCCCCTAAAAGGCAAAGGGACCCATACGCTGCCGTCTATTCTACCTGATGATTAATCTGGCACTTCTAGAATGAGATTCCTTCATTTTTTAGTTTTTAGTTTCTTTTGTCACATGCCAAATTATTCCCAAATGTTGAATACGCATGCAGCCCACCACAAGTCGGTTAATACGATCCTGTTCAACTGCTTTCACTATACAATTGAATAGATAGATAGTGTATACCTATACAGACAATCCCATTCACTTATATGTTAGATAATTATATGTTAGTACTTCAACATAAAACGGAAGAAGAGGTGTTCATAAATGCCTTATAAATAATAACTAGTCTCATATTACTGAAATATCAATACGATTCTTTGATGATTTTTGTGATTGCGTATTTTTTTTTGCTTTCGTCTTAATGCTTGTTGATTCATGTATACGTGAATTTTTTTTTTTGATGGATTAGGGTGGCCCACAACCAAAGATTGTTGTGGATTTTTCAAAGCCGACAATATTCCTTTTATATATGCCAAATGCCCCCGCCTCTTCCGGTTCCAATTTAAATTGGGGGCTGTGTTGGTTTTTATTTGTAAAGTTATCATCATTTTACGTATTTTAACACAGCAAGCAGATGTTGTGATTTTTTTCCTTCCCGTTTTGTTTTCAAAATTTTAATAAAACTTGATTGTACAAAAAAACAATAAAAAATCAATCGATAACTTGTAGTTACTGGCGACATAAGAAACGGATATGAAATGGACCGGATGATGTTTATTTCGCGACAGATAATCAACAATCACACTATATGAATATTAATTTGATTATTTTTCTCTTCTATGATTTTATTTGTTTTAACAATTGATATAAGAAGACGTGATATAGGTATAAGCAGGTAGATCATACCACATATTAAGAATATATTTTGTAATGGAAGGCGGAAGATGGTTGCAACGCCACGTGCACACGTGCTGCTGCCGCCGTACAACCAACCCGACTTACATCTGTCTCTACTTTACCTAATACACAGTTAGACACTTCAAAAATCCACTCACATGTGCTTTGCAATTATACACATATATAGGGCCCCACATGTTCGCGTATCCTTTTCTTCTGATGCTGTTTCACCCTCAAGGTGTGCCGCGTCGTTCATCATCCGGTCACCACAGACGCGTGTCTAGAGTAAAATGCAAGAGATCATCGAACGAAAAAAAAATCGGGTACAATATGCAAGAGTTTCTCTTTCTATTGTAATCAATTGATTGATTTTTAAAGGTGTTTTTTTTTAATTTTTTGATCTATGATGTATGTTGGATACAGAGTAAATAGCGCATAAAATAGTGGAACACCTGGTTGCAATATTAGAAAATTATAATTGTTGAATGAAGCATTGTTCTTTTGGGGAAGTTGTATGTAATTTGATTTTTTTTTTTTTTTGTTGTTCATTATTGTGAGTGTTTTATTAGTATGGAAACAATGTTGAATTTAGATTTCGCCGTCAATCATGTACCTGTTTGAACTGAAAAAAAAAACTGTTTATAGGCGTGTGCTTCTAATATTTGGTTTATATCCTATCGCACCCCCCTTATCTTTGATGATGACGATGTCTTCTTCGATTTTCTAAATAGATTTCATTGGATGCAAAATTGAGATGTTAGTCATTTTCAATAAAATATAACTATAATAGGTGTGTCTGAAACTGATACATATCATAATTTCATCATCAAAAGAAAAAAAAATAGAAGATTCTACCTGTTTTGTAAAAGAGTAAGATTAATTTTAACGAAAAACATTATAGGTGGGTTCTGTGTTCTGTGTAGACGATTCTATCTTAAATTGATTAAGTCATTCGTATTATCACAATTTAAAATTGAAACTACCAAGGGTATAGTACCCAAAGCTATTTCATTTTATTTTAGGAATAATAATAATAATAAGAAGAAGAAGAACAGACCAGAAGAAATAAAAAACAGAGTTCATCCCTCGTTATTTTTCTTGTTATAGATTTTTTATAGTAACTGTGTTAGTGTATCGTCTTACAGGCAAAACCGCACACGTAGTTTACACGCATTTTGTCAATTTTGACAAATTTTGACTAAATAAATAGGAAGAAGACAGTTTTTTGTGGGCGCTTGTTAATTTTCCATCTGCAACACAAACGTTTCGAGTGAAATTAAACGAAATAGACGTATAAAAGGGGGTGTGTTTTTTTTTTCTCTTCTCTTTCTTAATATTTTTAAAAAATATTCTACCTATACCTATATGAAAATAAATGTAGACAACAATAATCTTAAGAGGTGCTATCATACGATCTGGGTTTCTCACCCCTTGAATTTTGAGAAGGATCAAAACAGATCTACTTATCTGTTGTGCTTTACAAGCTTGTCGCGTGTCTAACGGTAACTTGACAGTTTTTTAATGTGTCTTTTATTATTGTTGCAAACAAAGTTCTTTTTTTTCTTCTTTTTTTGAAATAAAACTCAAAAATGGCTTTATTTCTTGGTTGAATAATAGAAGAAAAAAAAATAAGAATAGACGAAATCAACAAGAGGAAAGGGAAGTATTTGAGGATAATTTTTTATTAAATGAAATCATATTGTCCGGACGTTCTAGTAATACGAAAATATTTATCAATGAAAATAACGAGCGAATTAAGTGTTAATTTGATGATGAAGCAATTTGTCACTTAACATAAGTGTTATTTAACATACGTACTTTTAATGATATATTAGTTGTGTGTGTGTGTGTGTGTGTGTGTATGTTTGTGTCAAGTAAATAGATATTAGCTGTTATTAGTTAAATGATGTAGTAATTTGCATGTTTAATTTGAATTCTTAATGTAACTATTCGTTGATATTCCTGACAAATTCAAATATCAATCACTATTGTTATTTTGCGGATAGTCACTCTAATTTATGCTTGTTCTCGTGATTACTTCTAGTTCCTACTACAATTGGGTACGCCGGCCATACAAAATTTTAGAAGATCTAAACCAAGATCTATATTTGTTAGGGATAGGTATCATTGATTATTATTGGTAATGACGAAGGATTAGTATCTTTGATAAAATCATTCCAGTTTTGTTAGAATTTTCAAAATACTAGTGTATTGTTAATCTTTAAGCTATAGGTGTTTATCTAGTTGGACCATAATGTATATTTGTATGTGTCTATAAACTTACGGTAGCTTTATTATGATCAACTTATCTATATGATGGTAACTTGAACTGTTCATGGTAGTAACAGCTGGCACCGGTGCAACATCCGCACACGGCATACACAACCTCTTCATCCCTTATATATAATACACCTACATTTTTAGTAGTATACCATGGCGGATCTAGATATAATGATGATGATGATGATGATGATGACGATGTAGTAGTTGTAGTAGTAGAAGAAGTAGAGAGGGCTGACGCGTCTGCCAAACAGACTTATCATCACATCTTTAAGTTTTTATATTCATAGTCAGTCAGTTTGTTTATTGGGTGTGTCAGAGGTCAAATAGGTGTAAAAAAAAATTATAAGGCATCCAAATCGTGACCGTTTAAATGCTTGTTAGACATTTCCAGCTGGTTTTTTTCTCTCTTGTTGTTGTTGTTGTTGTTATTTCTTTTGGGTTTACCGAAAATAACGGAACTACTACCTACCATCATATGTATAGTTTAAGTATTTGATGGTAGAACTTGTACTTAACTATATGAATAACAATAGAATAAGGAGGATCTATTTTTTGTTTTTTTGATAATATTAATGTTGTTGTTGTCATAGTTATAGTTCTAAAATAGCTTCCCATTCCTAGTTCTTCTTGATATCAGGCTTTGAAAACAGAACAAGAACGCGACACTTTATGGTAGACACCTTGTGCCACTTCCGAATATGGTGGGTGTCAAGTTTCGGTTTACGATGTTTGCACGGTGACAGATGCTGTTGGTTCTACTACAACACATATTACGGACGTCCTATTTTATACCAGAAATGTTCCAATGTTATGACTGTTTCTCTTTTATATTTTATTTGCTAAAATTGTCTCTTATTTTGTTGTATTAGTATATAGTTGGTAGATATTTTGTTGTTGACCAAAAACCATATACATATGGATATTTTATGAATAATTCCTTTTTATAACTGACAGGATAATAGTTTTTATAATATTGGAATTGCTCCAATTGTTATAATAGATAAAGGTATTTTTGTATTTTACTGTGGGTGAATTCAACAAATTTGTGTGTGTATGTTGTTAATTCGATAATACTAGGGTTATACTTAAATGCACATATGTAGGTAGATATATGGTCTTGTTGATCCCTTTTCTTTTTTCTTTTTTTTTGGGACGATTACCATCCGTCACCACCTGTACAAGGGAGTTTCACTTCAATGTCCAAGTATTGTTCGAATGTAAACGCCCCAATGGTCAATCATAGAACCCATCAAAACACATGAATAGCATTCAAAATTCCCCAATAATACAATTTGCCATTCAGTTAAAACCTAATTTGTCAATTTTTCGTATAGTTTAGTAGTTTTATAGGTATATAGAACCTAAATGTTACACAAAAGATTGATGAATTATTAAAATTTGCTGATAGATAATCTTAAGTGGTGGTTATTGTGGAATTTCGTTTGTCTAAATTTAGATAAAAACCAATAAGACATCCTGACCTGGTGACCTGTTATGTCATCTTGTTGCATTTCCTGGATACTAATGGTTCAGTTTTACCCTCGAAAATTATTTTCGTCTCATCTTTTAAAAACCGATGTTTCCTCCATATAGTGGTTTAGTTTCTTAAAGCCAATTCGACCACATGTTATTTTAGTTAATTTTCGGTAATAAATCTGTCAATATAGATAAAAGTGTCATTTTTTTTCTTAACTATACATACATACATAACATATATCATTGTAATATTCATTATTATTCAATTGTTGATTGGATACATTAAATTCGTTTTTATTCGTCCTTGTTCATTAAGAACACGTATCGAATGTAGATTTTCAATGCCCAACTTTTATTTTTATTTTTATTATTTTTTTTTGGTTGATATCCCCCCAATTATCTTCTATCAAATAAAATCGTGTTTAAATGTTAAATAATATAATTATTTGTCATTCTAGTTATATTTTTAGATTCTACATATATTAAGTAGTTAGTAAGATTATATCATTTTTAATTACATTCAAAAATAAACTATTGTTTAATAATTAATAGATAATATCAATAGACAATGTATCCCTACTATGTTATGGTGTTTCCTGAGTATATTTTTTTGGCAATTACGGCCAAATGACCGTGACATGCCAAATATATATTTATTTTTTCCAATTTGATTGATTATTGTTGACCGAATGTCTACTATTTAATCGGTTCATATTGTTTTTAATATGCCTTTATTATTATTATTATTAACTGGTCAGGTGCGTGACATTTGTTTATTTTATCATATAAATTATAAAAAAAAAAATGAATAAATTACGTTTAATTAGTCAAGTATTGATTATTTGTTGTATGTATTGTGTTGTCATTGTAGTTTAGTAATTGTTCTGTTTATTAACAGTCCTGACATAAAGATTTCAAAAGAAATTGTAATTACACACATATACATACACATACACACACATACGTATAAATACAATAGATAGTTGATAATTAAAACGGATTTGGATTTAAATGAAGGTTAAAATTAAATGAGATTTACTTTCATAAAAATTCGTTAATTGATATACTTGTCAATAGTTTATATTTATTTATAAAATATATAAAAAAATATATATGAATTAAATTAAACTTCTTGTTATTCTCTGATGTATGCATCTTCCGGAATTAATTCGAGGATATCCTTTCTGTATATAAAATTATAAGAAATGAAAGAAGAAAAAAATAATAAACAACACAAACTTGTGTCATCATCAATAGGTACATTGTTATGAGTTATTTGAAAATAATTTCGAGATTATATTGTTATTGTTTTATAAAGGAAGTTCGTATTAAATAAATTTTCACATTATCCCACTACTTACTCATGTGTTAAAATTATAAAAAGGACAAGTTGTTAGTCACGATAGTAGAGGTATTATAAAAATAGCAATAGGCGAAATTTTTGATTAGATTCAATTAAGGCTCTTCTTATTACGAAGTTGTTTTACAATAAATATCTATCATGTTTAGGGGCAGTCGCGGACTAGGCCTAAAAATATTTGTTGCCATTAGACAAAGATTTTAAGCCGTAGTGTCCATTAGGCAAGAAAATTTGTGTTAGTTTGTATAAAATTAAAAAAAATTAAATAAAAACATTCTAACCGGCCGCCACGAGTGTCTCGATTAGTGAAAATATGGTCAGTGGCGTTTCTAGATATTTCGCCGCCCAGATACCACAATGAACGTAACCACCAGCTTTAATCGAAGAACAGTTTCTTCTAAGTTCACGTTCCATCTCAGAAGAGATTCTTTTCAATATGTGCACACTATACAGGTTGTGACAAATAGGACAGCCCAACTTTTCCCAGTGTTGAAAAGAGATATATAGAAGATGACTTTTGATGTTTTCATCATAGGTTATGTAGGCACATTACGATTGCAATAATTAAGAGAAAAAAAAACTGGAAATCCAAAACAAAATGAAAGGAGTATAGCTATTGGTAGAGATATTTTTACAAATACGAAACCGCCCATCTTCTATATATCTCTGTTCTACTCGTACAAAAACTATAAGATTGTCTCATTTCTTGAAGATTCTCCAATTTGTCTAGATCAAATGTCTCAACCTGTATATAAACTTCTGGCGAGCTTTTCGGACATACCAATAGATAATTCACCATAGAACTCGCATCAAACTCGCAATAGCGTTTGCAAGTAAATTATAAAATCTTATCATTAGTTATCGTTAATTTGTTAAGTGATCAAGAGAAAAATCTTACCGTGCCCGTAACTTATAAAAAATAATTATTAAAAGCCTCCTGTAATTTGGTATTGGAGTTACACTTGGAGGAAACCTAATAATACTTTAATGTCTTTCGAATGTCGGCGACTACTTTTAAGTTCTTGTCTTGAAATTTTGCTGCCCTACTCGCACAATATACTGCGCGATCCGACCTATAGCTAGAATCACGATTGAACATACGTAAATAAATTTAATTGACATATTATTATGTTTAATGGGTTCCACTTGTCATTGGTCAACTTGACACCCTGGCCGGTCCGCCACTGTTTAAAGGGAAATTAACAATTAAATGTTTAATCTGTTAATAATGATTACAATTCACGTCATTTATTTGGTGCATTGATAAAATGAATTGTTAATTAAAGCCAACAATTAATCTTTTCTTTAAAACAAAAACTTAATTAATTCTTGTACATTGTTGTTCTCACTTTTTTTGCTGTTATTATTATTATTATTATTGTTTCAATGGTGAACTGTGTGACGATACTGACCTGCTGTAATATGCAAAAGTAACCTGTTGGTGGTTCGTGAAATAATACAATGCATTATTCAACAATAAATACATACATATACTGCATTCGAATAATATAGGTATACATATATTTTTTTTTAATATTATTTTCGTCATTATCTCGAAAAAACGTAATTGTTTTAAAATTGTAATTGACAGGTTCTCATCAACATTTAATGTTTGTGTGACTAATTAATTAGTTCTTAAATTTTTATATGTACCATGTTTATAAGTAGAATGATTGTTTTAAATAAAGGAAGATTTCTTTTAGTGAAGAGATCTAAATACATATTTTAGCTATTAGTCGGTATTTCATTATTAATAACAGACTGCAGCCAGGTGCAGTTCCAGACAGTCCAATATATATATAAGTCACGGTGGCCCGGTGCCCTCTGACCTGTCGACTCCATCGTCCCCTCACTCTCTTTCTGTCTCTCAAGAGGGTTGAAGAAATGGACCAGCTGTCCTTGCTAATAAAAGTAATTCCCTTGACATTGGCACGCGACTGCCACACTTCCTGATATTTTATTCCACAAAAATCACACCGCCACAACTGCCACAATCCCTTTACAGTAAATCTATGTGATAATTTTGAATAAATTTGAAAATTGAAATTGGTTTATGGAAGTAAAAAAAAAAAACAACGAAAACAAAAAGAAATCGATCACTTTTGCGGTCGCATTGGTCTTTATGTAAAAAGGTAATCAATCTATAGTAAGAGAATGAAGTTGATGTGATAGCGGACGCAGTCATGGTGACAGCTGGCGGGCGGCCACGCGGATCACTGCCTTGCAAATACACCTGCCCAAATACGATGAAACCACCCTCAACTTGCATATAGTCAAGTCGAAAATATTTTCTTTTATACAAAATAGTTCTTATTATATTTTACTAGTTGAGCGAAATTGTAGTATTAGAACTATTATTATGGGTTAAATATTTTAAACTAATAGTGTGGTCGTGTTCGTAATAGTATAGAGTAATATGTAATATTCTTCTTTTTATATATTTTTTTTTTTGATTAATGGTGTTTATCGTTTATTTTTGTCTGATATTTTTTAAATGAAGAGGAAAGTAAATTTGTTTTGAGGTGGGGAAATAACAGAGGGGTTGGCCAGCATCAGGTAGGCGCGTGACTTTACCACTTCTTAAAGTTTACATATCGCAGGTAGAGTGCCCATTTTTCCAACACATGGTATAGGATATTATATTCTAAGAGAATTTTGCCGCCTATCTAGTTTACTTTCTAAAACCTAATTAATTGGAAATTATATTTAATATTCTTTAACACAAGACAACATCATCATCATCATCATCATCCTGCTTAACGTATTGCTCTCTACTGGCATATCCCATATGGCTCCGGATTTATGTAAAATTTAACAAAAATGCTCTCATTATTCTGTTATCATCCCTAGGTATACTTAAAAATTGTTTATTTTTTTTTGAACAACATACACATATCCACATCCTTATGGAACACAATTCCTTTTTTTGTTCTTTTATCTTGTTGACTAATATAAGATAATGGACAAGTTGGAGGACATTCGCGGGCAGGTGCCTAAAAACAAATCGACAGGTGGTTTGTAATGGTTGAATTGTTACATGGTGGTTTATTCTTTATGGTACTATACTCGACAACTGACGGAAAAAAAAACACAACTCCAGATTATTAAAAAATAGTTTACCGTATGGTGTTAATTTCCGATTTGTTCAAAGATTTTCCTTATTCTCTCTATTAACAACTTTCTATTGAATTGTGAAAGTATTTTTATTTATGATGTGAAACATTTATTTTGTGGAAATTTTTGCGTTTTCTTTCAAACCATTTTTAAACATTACAGAAAAAAAAAACTAAAGGCTATTCGATAATTTATAACGATTTGTATTGAATAGTGATTGGCGATGTTGTTTATATTTTCTATTCAATAAACTGGGTGTTTTTATAAACGATGATCGTTGTTAAAATAGAAAAGATATTAGAAAATGGAAATAGAAAATGCGTCATTTTAATAAATAGGACAAGAACTGTATAGGATATTTTAAATATAATCCAGGTTACTATTGTTAAATTTATTGCTTATTACTAATAATTTAATATAGATGTAATTTAATACAAGTGTATGGAACGTTATTTATCAATTTCATCATTGCAAAATGATAGCCTCTTAAATTCAAGTGTAAATGTAATTCTACTCTCTTAGGTATTATTATGGGTTTTTTTTTATTTAAAAAAGACCACACATACTAACACGTGTTCATACTGATATCATCTATGATACGTTAATATCATCACAACCCTAGGGAGTTTTCATATTAAAAATACATTACGCTACTGAGTGATAATGAAATCGTATACAACATGAATTTCAATTGTAAAGAATTGTGAACGTTGATCTACAATAGTTACGCTACTAACCAATTTCAACGTCTAGAAGAGTGTTTGTTTCTTTGAATAATTCAATGCACTTTCAATGGAAAAAGTACACCTTCCTACTATATACGATGTGCAGATAACATTCAGAAATTATTTAATATTGCCATATAGGGCCAAAACAAAAGGAAATCGAGGTATAAGTAAAAATTAAAAATATTGGTATACCTACTCGTATAATATAGGTACCCGGTGTTTTTTTTTCTCGTGATTTAACATTGCTATCTTAGAAACTGTAAGTGAAAAATGCAGGTCAGCATTTTAAAAGAAATTAAGTTGGTGGTGGTCCTGGACGCAGTACAATATTGTTGCAGTAATGATAAATCGTTACGTGTGTAGGCAAATTGGATGCTTTACAGTGGCAGTGATCGAATTGTTCACAGTATGAAGCTTCCATGAAATATCGTATCAACGGTCGTGCTTGAACGTAAGTTGAAACCTTTGTCGAGTCACGACTGCGGCAGTTATGATTTTTCTATTACATTGGTTGGGACTCGTTGGACGAATTGATTCACTGCTCACCACATATCGTCTGCAATAATTTGAACTAAAGTAATGTGTGTACAGAAAATGGCTGTACTGCAAGCCATACGATTTTCTCTACGGCTTACAGTTCAACGTGTAGTGTAGATCGTTACGTGTGTAGGACCTTTAAAGCTGCTACAAGAGGAAATAGTAATTTTTGGTTATGCATGGATTCGTTTTAATTCTTTTATTAGTCTGTTAAATACGCAACTTCTCTTACATATTTAATTGCACTGTATCTATCATTTACAGACAATTTCTAAGATAGCAGTGTTAAACACCCTTAATACAGCTGTGAAAAGTTGACCAGAATCATAGCTATATAAAATACTTCTTGTAAGAATACAGATTATGATCGTTTTGCATTCCAGTCATATGTATTTTTTAAGCGCTTACAAATCGGAATGATTTATTAACATGAATTTGCCACCGTTGGTGCCCGCAGGTGTCTGCTTTGACTCTTCAAAGTAGTTCGGTCCTGATTGTACATAATGTGTCCAAAAAGTATCATATTGTGATAAATACGCACTTTTTATACTAGTTATATAAATAACTGCTTTTCTTTTTTAAATAATAGTGAATTTATAGGAGAAGTAGGTATTGCGAATTATTTCATGAAGCGGTGGTTCCAGATTAATGTTTAACCGCTAGATTAATTAACCTTTACAATTTATATTTAAATAAAAACAGTTATAGTTTCTCATTTCTTTGCTCGATTAAATTTATCTAACTTTTTTTCCTGTTTTATTTTTTTTATTTTCTTACTTTGTAGATATAAAAGAAAGAAAATATAAAATTTATTAATTTTTATAATTAGTATTAGTTTTCGTTATTCATAAACAAGAGTCTAGTAGTGCATTAATTGGCAAGATTATGATCTAATATTAGATGAATAAATTATAATAAAAGTATGATGCAAATATTAGATAGGTAGATATATAGACGCGTGCTATTTTATCATTATCATCACCATACCATATATTTCTTTATTTTTCCTTTTAGATTTCTATTATGTTAAGAAAGTTTTTTGTGAATTAATATATTAACATTCTGGAATATTATCTTAATTCTCCAAAAAATAATTCGTCTACGATTATAATCAAAGTATAAACGAGTATAGAGAAATTTCAATGCTTTATATATGTGACTATAGTTTAACTGAGATTAATTTTCATATTTAACATGGGGTGAGTTCAATAAATGACACGCAACTTATCGTGGATTTTTATCTAAAGCTTTATACAACATACCCTTCTAGATTCTTTCGTTTGTATATTAAACGATACTATACTTATTTGACTATTGAATAGAAACGAAAATATCGATCGAATCCAATTTCGTGTTCTATAAACATGTAGAATTTATTTTGCATGTAGATTAATGTTGTAGAAAGACGTATAGGTGGAGAGAATTATTCATCGTCTATCGTTTTTATCTATGAGGCAATTGGTCAAATTGTATGTATATTTTCTTGGAATTTAAGGGTGGTTTTGTTTGTTTTATTTTCATTATTATTTATTCTAATATTTGTATATTGTGTTGTAAAAGTGTTTTAGTGGTGGTATATTCTTTTTCAATGGAGACTATAGTTGGACGCTACGGTCGGTTCATCACTGATGATGCTGGCAATGCGCCACGGCGATCGGTCTCGTCATGGTTTTGTGGATTTTCATGCTTGGCAAGGTTTAATTAAAATTGAACTTGAACATCAGAATTGTAGATTTTTAAACATACATGAACCTGACACGATCAAATTGTATTTATACTTACTTATACCTATATAGATACAGTTTTTATCGTTTGTAAACGCATATTTGGAATTAAAACGCAAACAAGTGCAAATAGTTAATATTGTTTATATTTGCAATACTTATTAAATTCCATCATTATTATCAAAAAATCAATTGTGATATACCTACAACAATATAATAATCAATCTGAATATGTTTACGGATGGATGATTCTGTATAACATTTGCATCATAACTTGTATCGTTTAGCGGTATAATAGAGGGGCCATTAACAGGTTAAGATACTATTTAAAGAGCTCACCTGTAAGGGACGCTAACCAAACGATCAAATTTGTTCTAATTTTATAACAATAACACACACAATAAATTTTCATATGTTTACAATAGAAGATTTAATTTTTTTATGTTTTGACCTTAGTAAATCGAAATTTACAGTTTTGTAGATTTGTTTATTGAAACAAATAGATTTGTTTACGGATGGTTTGTTGGATTGGTTATTATAATAAAAATAGGTAATTTTAAAGTAATTTGTACGGACGTGCCAAAAACGAAAATTTCCATCTTATTTTATTGATTGTTTCGAAAGTGTTTTGCAAAATTTTCTGAATTATTATCTATTTACCTAAACTGTATACCTATATGTAATGGAGAAAGTTTTTATTGTATAAACGTTGATCTCATTGTGGAATTCCAAAATTTTGTAGAAAAAAAAAAATAACACAACAACACAAAGTTCGTGGGAAATACCTACCTGTCATTTACTAGTACTATCTATCTATCTATGTATACGTATAAGTATGTATGTATATAACAAAAGTAAATATACGTGTGTATATGTTTACGTTTACCGAAAGGTGAGAGGTGCATTGTTTGCATTTTTCTAGTGTTTTGTTGTAATTCGTTTTACACCACCCGCTGATATATTGTTAATATAATCCTATAGTTGAAATGGGTTTTCGGGCCCCCCCATTCATACAAAAATGTTCAAATTTCTCACACTATTTCTAAATACAAAAAAACTAGAAATTCGAAAGGATTTTTGCAAAATCACAATATAATAATAATTATAAGATATTTACACTAAAATTTAACAATTATTGGTATTTGAACGACAACCACCCCTACAAATACTAATCCTGTAAATCTAACAGGAACACACACCTATACTTACGCCGAATTTAACAATAGACGAAAAATTTCTGTTATTGAATGTAGTTTTGTTACAATCAAACTTCTAGCGGCTCATTTGTCAGTTTTTCGAGCCAAAAAAAACCATTTCAATTCCTATAACTATTGTTAATTTCTATTATTATATTTTTATCAACAAATTGAGTAATTGCACAAATAGTAAAAGTGGCGCCCTGTTTCTCTTAATCAAACAATCACGTTTTGTAATTGAATATTATCATAGGGCGCCTGTTTTGAAAGGATATCGCCCATTATAACTGAATCATTCCTATTTATCTTAAACACTCTATTACAATATAGTTTCGTAGTAAATATACTTACGTATAGTGTTATATACGTATTTACATTTCTTACATAATTGTTGTAATTATTTTTAAAGAAAAAAAATCATAAAATTTTATCAATTGTGGAATAATTCTTGAGTGATTTTTCGCATGCACTAATAAAACTAATGCCATTTGTATTTTCTATTTACTTTTTTTTGTTTTCGTTTTTATTAATCTTTAAAATTACTTTTTATGTGTGTGAACTAGTTGTATATTCGTTCTTTTTTTCTTCTTTTAAATAAACCATAATCTAATGAATCACTTGATAGTAATGTTTTACAGGTAGATACAAATATTGCATTCATTACAAGGCCGGCAAACAGACATTGACGTGGTTTTGTTTTTTGTTTGTGTGTGTGTGTGTGCAATAATCAATTTTCTAGATGAGCAATAGAGAAAATCTCCGCAATTTTCCGATTAACACTTTATTTAAATTATATTCCGGATATAAGTGATGTTTTTATTTATAAATCTATCAACATGTCATTTCAATTTCCTTGTTGGTTTTCTATAAAATTTATTTTTAATAATATATAGAATTTTGTGTTTGTCAGTCAGTCGTTATAGGTCAGAAATAGATTAGATTTAATTTTAATAGATAATTGTTGATTGTATATACAGACTGTCCGCTTATTAGTGGGATTCAGATTTTGTTCTAAAACATCAATTTCTGAATACCCGATTAAGCAGTTATGGGCTATGGATCTCACCTTATTTTGTAGAACTTCAAAAAATTCATGCATATAAATTTATAGAAATTGAACATATTTTAAGGCTTGCACTATTGGGCCCTGGAGCATCTACTGCTTGGCTACTGACTTAATCTGGTGTTGTACGTAGGAGTTACTTACAATTTTTGCTAATTTGGCGATTGACACTTACTTAACATCGTTGATATTTCGGAAATTAGTGTTCTCTCCAAGAAAACTATATACAATCAATTCATATATGTTAATGTCAATTTATTCAGGTATTTCCGGATTAATGAGTAAGTCTCTTATTATATACCGAAATATAAAATACGTGTTCCGTTATAAATGTTAGAACTTTCTTCCGTTTTTTTTTCTCGATTAATAGACGTCAATTAATAGACGTGTAGTATATTATGATAAAATTAAAATTGTGTTAAATGTAATTAGTTTGTTTATTCCATATAGTTGGTAAAAGTAGTTGAACTTTATTTAATAACAAATTATATGTAAATATTTATTAAATTTTATTATTTATTTAATCTATGACATTCATAATGGTAATTGAATGATTCAATTAAATCGATTGTTGCGTCTAAGTAATTGATTGAATGGCTTAAATTTGTGGCCTTTTTTGTAAAATTCTCATAACAGGTAAAAGAACACTTTTTTCGTTATGTAATAATGATACTTTCGCAGAATTGTTTTCATGTTGGTCCTGGGCCAATCTATTTTGCCAAGACCGCTTGTTCCTGTATAGTTTAAACACCGAAAATCCCGATTTATTTTCGTTTTAAATGATCTAATGGTTCAAATATGATTGTGTTAACTTGTTAGATTTTACATATACCTACCTACATATGTAGGTATGAGGTATGTAAATTACACACACAGATCATTCTTTCTTTTTTTGGCTTCCCGACCTGCTGCTGCTGCTGGTGGTGCTGTCGTTGCTCTATTGGAGTATTTGGTAGAATTTCAACTCCAGCCAGACAATTAACTGTGACTGCACTTTCTTTTTTCGAGCACACAGGCTGCTGGCTGGCTAGCAGGCAGAGGTAGAGGCAAGCAAGCAGGCAAACCGACGACGACGACGAGGTGAGTCGGCGGCGGCGTCGTTGAGTTGCGTGTTCAACGTCGGTCGACTTCGGTTTTCGGTCATGGCATGGTGTGCTCTTAACCATCAGTTCAGGCATACCGCTTTTGTCGGTCGGTTTGTTATTATTGCATTTTTCCAACTTCAGTTTTAACGAGAATGTTTTTTCGCAAATCATAATTATTATTATTATCAATTTTTAATTTTTTATTTTAATGGATTTTGACTGATTAAATGCGAACATACAACGAATTACTAATCATTATTATGTAGGATTTTTGCTAATTTATATTTTCGTACATCAGTTTTTGGCGATCTTGATTTTTATTTGCTGCCTTTGGTTGAAACGTAAAGAAAAGTGCTCAAGTGTTTTGTAGTGAAAATCTATTTATTTTTTTTTAATATTTTGTTTCATTATTTCACAAAGATGTTTTATATATTTCGGTAATTTAAATGTAAAAAAATTTAAAAGAAAAACGTGTGTAACTACAACAACAACAACAGCGGTTCCTCCGGACATTTTCCGGTATGTGATGTTTTTCATCAATAAATCAAGTGCTATGGAATTTTTATTTAATGTGAGCTTTATTGGACCACCTACTACATGTCATTAAAATTATTACAATGTAAGTGTTTTACAAATTTGAAAAATACAAAAAAAAAATCAATTAATTATAATTAGAATATTATTTATTACATATATACTATATGTATGATATTTGTTGAACAAGTTTTTACAAGTCATTTATTGTTTATAATAATTTATAATTTAGTGAATGTATTCGCCACTCATTTGTTAGATTTTCCAAAACTTGCGTAACATGCGCTAATCACATTTTAAAAACGATTAGATATTTTATTTACACATTATAGCATTGGAAAATTAACAAAATCGCTAGAAGCATTAAAAAAAAACATTTTTCCATTATTATTCATAACAAAATTGACTCCAGGATATAACAAAACGATTGTGTTTTTTTTTTTGTATTCTTTCACCAAATTGAATCTCTTTAACTAGATTTGAACAATTATTTTGATGAAGGATAAACGGTTAAGGTATATACATATTTAAATGTTTATCTCTTTTTATTTATATATTTTAACATAATTAAAGACACCGTTGTGAATTTAATTATTAATATTAGAAATTTGTTTTACCAAGCTGAACATTAAAAAAAAAAATTAGAAATTTAAGTCTTTTCGTATTAGGATTATAAGAATTTTGGCAGGATACTTAATGTCATCCTGACTAAAATAAGATGTTTAACTATACATATACATATACATTTTTTTCTCTTTAATTTATTTTTAAAACAAAGGAGCAAAATTCTTGTGTCATTTCGTCTAGAAGTTGTGTAAAATTACGTTGTAGGAGGAGACGCAGAAGGAGAAGGAGGAGGAGGTTATTCTAATTGAAACTGAAAATTTGTCTGTATGCGAAAGTGTTCCGGAATTCGTGTTATATGTATGTGTTACACCAGTATAAATTTGTGATAATCAACAATAGCAAAATGGCATTGATTTGTTGTTATTGTTGTTAACTTATTCATTCATCGTTTTAACATGTTATAATGGAAAAATTAAATCAACATTTTTATCAGATTTTATATTTTATTTTTATGACAAATTACAATGTTTTATAATACATTCTTTTTATTTTTTTTCCATTTTTAATATAATTCACTTGTTTCATGTTGAAGTTTTATTATGCAAGACGAATTTAAAGCCGGTCATAAGGTCATAAATGTAAATAACATTAGCATTTAACCTAGTAATTGAACTTCGTTTGTTATTTACTTCTGCTTCTTCTTTTTTTTTGGAGAATTATTATATTAATCGATTAATGATTAGGATATTTAAGATTTTTCTTTGTTTATCATTGCATTGAAAAAGTTCCCACAGCCTTGACGAAAGCGACCGGTAAGGAGGACTTTTTCCTGACGGCGGCGTGGCCGTTCTGTTTGCTCTTTGGAGGTGACTGGTATTAATATGTTTATGTAGTATATACCTACTTATACATATATGTGTATGTATATGTAGAAATATACATATAGATGTGTGTGCACTATTATTGTCCATTTCCATTACTTAAAACATAAAACGACAATTTGAATTGCAATAAAGGGTTCTTAAATCGATTCACTAATCAACATTGTTATTAGCTACCGCTATTAAAATAAATATTCATAGAAGTTCGTATAAAGCAAACAGTAGATTGGTAGAGAGTGCAATTGATAATTTGCACTAATTAATTTAACTTGAAATAATTAAAGAAATGGATAAACAACATTGACCTAAATTACTCAAATTTTCAGTAATTGCGGTTACAATTCTCCTTATATACAAAGGGGCTCGAATGTAATAGTTACAACATAAGAATAATTGTACTTTTATACGTTTATTTATAATTGTGTACATGTACTTATGTAGGTATCTATGTTTATATGTCATACAAATTTTCTATGCACATTATTATTATTTATTATTAGTTATTTTGTTGATTTTTGTGTTTATCTGTTTTGTTACAGTGGCGCACGTGATGTGGCCGGCATGGGGTCATCCAGCCGAGGCGGCGGCGGTGGCAGCAGCGGCGGCGAACCCCTTGCCTCTCGTACTTCGTTGCCTGGCGCAAGCACTTGCCACCGGCTTCCACCGTTTCCTAGCAAGATTTTCAGGTCAGTAACCTGTTTATTTATCACTTACTTTTTGATTTGCACACAACAGATTAATTTTCTCATTCAAAGTGGTGAAATGAAAAAAAAAAATAAAAATTTTTTTTTTAAAGGTGATAAATTTCGATTTAATAGGTAATAGGTAATAAGAATCAATATGATTAAGGCTACCTATATGTTGTATCTTTTTGTTGTTGTTTCTCTCTCTCTCTATTTCCATCGATGATGATCATCATCTTCATTCACGGAAGCTTTATTGCTACTATAGGTTTGATCTGACGCGGATTCCATTCTATGGCACGCGTGAGCGGCGCCGCCTACACTGTTCGTCCCCCCAATTGGACATTTCCTTTCTAAATTATATATATACACACACATACAAACATACACATAAACATGTGGCGGTATTTACTTATATTCACATACATCTCATTATTTTCAGTAAATTGTCTTAAAAATGTGTTAGTTGCATCTTTTATTATATCATCCACTTTATACTGGGAAGCTGTTAATTTGCGAATTATCCAACTTAATTTTATTATCATTATTCTTATTATGGCTATATATGTATGTGTGTGTGTGAGAGACTGTTTTATGTTATGGAAAAAATTTAAAGAAAAATAAAAAAATAAAATTGTGCTTTTTGAATTTGGTCATTTTTTATTTTTAGAACATGGAAATATTTGGATGGAATTAATTTCATGTTTCCCTTATAAAAGATATGCTTTTGAAATATTACGAGATTATTGCTTTAAGAATCTTCAAATTCAAATCAAATCTTTTTGTCTAATATCAAAATTTTACTTTACATCTCTAGCTACTTGTTTATCGCACAAAATTTGGGTTATTTTAAACATTTATAAGAAAATTTCCAAATTGCTATATTTGTTATAATAATAGAGTAAATTATCATTGCATGGGATGTTGTTATGAGCAAGTTCTACCGTATTTATTACCAAGTGACATTGTATAAATTTATTTGTCTTATGCCTACATCTTTCACCTACATACAAATTGTTTTTTTTTGTGTGTTTTTTTTAAAAATTAAATAACGTTTGAATATTATTGTTAAGTTTTATTTGATTTTAATCATGTCTGAAAGTTTTTAACTGAAAAAAAAAATTGTCAGTCAACAAGTATAGATATTTTCGTTATCTAGTCTGTTATAAGATAACTAATAGCTCATTAATCTTCCTACTTTTTTTTGTTTTAACGAACTATATATACCTAGTCCTTTATTTGAGAGAAATCGAGATTTTTTTCTAGGAATTGCCGGATAAAATTGCTTAAATTTCGATATTTTCTTGTTTGACAAAACTATCGATAGTTATTTTTTTTTATTCTGTATATTCACCTTAAAACATTCAAGTACTATACGTAGGTTGTAGGTAAAATAATTTAATACCATTGTCGACATATGTTAAATTAAAATATGGTTTTATTTAATTTAATTTGTATGTTTTGTGACGACATTTCTTAAAATACAATTTCCTAATAATTTTCCTTATGCGCATTGATTTTACATCAATAATAATAATAATAATAATAATAATAATAACAACATCAATAACAAATTATTACAAATATTTAAATAATAGTTATGTCATCTCTCAGTTACCTAGTACTACTACTACACACAGATTACGTTAACCATAATGTTCAGAACATTATTGCCTTGAAAACGTATTATAAGTCGTTTTTATTATTGTTAATTTTAATTATATTGACCGCAAGGCACGTGTTAATTACATAGTTTCAGATTATATCTTATACGTACATGGAGATTTATATATTTTTTATTTTTATTAAAACTTACTTTAAAAGCAATTCGGAATATTGTTAATAGTTGTTAAAAATAATAAAACAGACTTTTTTATGTTTGTATTTTGTTCCACTTATTTAAAATTCTCATGTGATTCATTCATAATTAATTAATTAATAAAAGACGAGGAAAAAGTGGGTGAAATTTCGACAAAATTTCTATTTATTTTCTTATATCAGTTCAAATTACAACTTAATCATCAAGAATAGACGGTTTCAAAACGAGTTCAGTATGTCTGGGTTGAAGAAGTAGAGATTCTTTGATGACGACTATAATGCAAGAATAACAAGTACAAAAAAATAGCAATAACAACAACATAGGGGCTATAAGAGGAGGTACTTCTTTATGCGTTACGCGGTAGTGGGTGGTCGTCTTCAATATATAAATGTAGTCGTATAAGAGTTGTTGAATTGTATATAAGTAAAGACGATGAGAAAATTTCGCCAATTAAATGAGATCCAACATCATTCAATCGATTTTCATAATTAAAACATGTGTTTTCATTGATTTTTCAAAATAGATTTCTAGCAAAACCGATAGATTCCTCAATAATTTGAACAATAGAACTTCATGATTCATTCAGTTTCCTGTTTGCTGTACACAAACATTTATTTTAATCTATAAAAAAAAAAAAATAATAAAGTATTCGACACTCAACAGGTGAGAATTGCCGTGAATAGAGAAATTTTATATATTAGTTTTGCTTTTTTGGAAACTCTCCAGAGATATATAACGATCATATGGATTTGATGGTGTTATTTTAAATTAAGTATACCGGCTTGACATTGGCATAATGAAATAATTTTATGGATGGTCTTTCTTTTTTCTTTGATTTTATGATTGTCGTTAATTTTTTTTTAAATGCGGTTTTCCATTGTTATTTATATAATCAACTTTAACCGACTTAAGTTATATCTCGACTTGTCGAATTCAGATCCAATTAGCGGTAATTAGGTATATTGTTATGTCTTTGTGACCATCTACTATGATAATATTATAGTTTACGTGATAAATAATTAACGTTTTTCCTCTTTTTTTTTTGGTTTTCACTGTCATTGTGTGACTGTATTAAGTGTCTTTGTTTTTTTGTCGTTGTTCTGTTATAGAAGAAAAAAACTAACAGAAAACGAACCGTTGCCTTTATGGTACGTCGCATATAGCGTTAATTGTTGAATGCACATATATCTTTTCTAATGTTTTTTTTTTCAGACGGTAGGAATTGTCATTGAACCGAACAATTTGATAAAATTGGTAGACAAAAATGAAACAAATCTCATATCAAATCATATTTATTAATCTTGTTGAATGTTACTTAATTTCGGTATGATTGAAGCTTACCGCAATATTTTTATTTCTTCTATTTTGTATACAAAACATTTACCCGTAATTTCTTCATATTACATCAGTCGGTATGTTAACACAAAGATTAATTTACACATTCTTATCAGTTGTTGTAAATTTACATAAGGAAACAAATTATTTTTAAAAAAATAGAAAGACAAAAATAATGTATTTCAATTTACATTTACATTATTTTATTATTTATAAAATCATTCGCGTGCAACACTTAATTATTGAGATAAGTCTCTTGGGGTATTTGAAATTTTCTCTATTAGATAGTGGCTATAATATCCACAATCTAAGTATACCTATACATACACGATCATTTTTATAGTTTTAAACAGGTAATCAGATTACTTAATTAAGTAAATGTAGGATGCAAATGCCGACATCGTCTTTCTTACGATTTATAAGTAATTTCATAGTTTGATTTTAATTGAATTACGTTTACGTCATGTCTATTTTTCTAACGCCAAGTTGTTTTTTCTATAATACGCAAATAGGGCGTTTAGTTTATGTATAAATCATGAAAGAATAGTTGTCGATAAAATTTGACTGTATTGTCGATATTTACCCAAAAAAAGTTGTGTGTGCTGAAAGACCCATTCTATAGGCGCCAGTTATCCTCGCTCTGATTCTGATTTTCTGGATAGAATCAAAAACTTGTCATCAACTAGTAAGATTTATATATCTTGTCAATTATTTTGTTGTTATAAGACGAAACGCGAAGGAGACGTTTTGTGTTATAGAAAATGTGACAATTTGATCCATATACGGGCGCATTTGCTTGTTTTTTTATGTACTGTTGCAGTACATTTAAACGAGAAAGGTCCAATAATTTTATTATAACGTTAACGTTATAAAAATGTCGATAAAAACGAGTGTGAATGATTTTTCCAAAACTTTTTCCTTTTATGGTAGTTTCATTTTTCATATATGTATGTATATGAACAATTGTCTCTTCACGTATGTAATAATATGGGAATTCTTATCTTATCCTATATAACTGACGCATCTTTGAACTGGTGTGAATGTTTAATTAACGGTTTAACATAAGATAAGTTGTCTGCAGACTAATTGCTATGTCATCGAAAAATTAATGTTTTCTAGTTTGTGTGTGTTCATATTATGAATAGCCACTTTTTTTTTCTTGTTCTAAATGGATGAATATATGAAAGAATTATTGTGTCATCTTATATAAAGCGGGGTCCAATCCAATTTTCAGAGATTTATGGATCTCTGGGATGAAACTAGAAAACGGCACTATTAAATGCCATAGAAAATATTGATTTAATTATTATTATTATTATTATTGTAGATTACAATAGTAGAAAAAATAATATATTGTTCATGTTGCCTGACTTGAACTAAACACTCAAATTTATTGTCAGAAAACAATTAAGATTTGTTGGTGAGATGTTCAACCCGCGTGACCAAATAGTCCAGTGCCGTTTATATTCAAATATGCACCTACACGTTTGCATAACTTATAAATATACAGTCTTCATTTTTATTTTGAACCATATGACCTGTCTACTATTGGCAATGAACATGCCTCTACCTATGTATCTAGGTGTATCCATTTCCTAATTAAAAAAAAAAAAAAAAATAGAAGAAAGTTGCATTTTACATACATCATTTTTATTAACAATGTATGTAGTATTTAACAGCAACAATTAACGTATAGTTTTTTGCTCTGTTTGTCGAGTAAAAGTTTCTATTAAAAATCCAATAAGTCACTTTCATTGTTCTATTAAAGATATATATTGATAATACAATAGGAAACGTTTTCGTTTTTTTTTCTTCTTCTACAATCTAATTGGTTTCGGCAATAGAGAAATTCATTTGTTTGTTTCATTGTTTGGACAAGAAATTTGCATTTAAGATAAATTGTTCTTATTATTATTATTATTATCTCATACAGAAAATAGGAAAATGTAGAAAATCTATAGAGTCGAAATAACGTTGGATCTTTTGAAAGAAAACAAAATCGTTAAGGGTTGAATGTTGAGGAAAATATTGCCCTTCTAGTTCGATATAGGACATGTTAAAGTTGGGGGTTCGTTGAACCCTTAACAAAAAAAAATGTCTATATCAAACCACCAATCTTGTGTTTATATTTAAAATATTCAAATTCAATACAATTTTTTTTCTCTTCTTTTTCTTTTTTTAATCAATAGTTATACATAAAAACTCCCCTAATTTATTGGAGTTTGTAAGGAAAAAAAAAATTGTATGCAAATTACATAAATAGAGTTATCATTAATAACGTAACAAATGTGTCAGCAGCAAAAACTACACATTTTTTCAATATTATTTTGTCTTCTTGCTAAATACAGCATGATAATTTTTTTTATATAGATCAAGTACTTATGTTTATAGTTGTTCTTTCAGTAGGTTTTTTTTGCAGCTGAAAAAATTGCCACTAGATTAAAAATAATATTTCTCTAGTTATTTCTGTCGCCGAACACTTGTACCACCAAATTTGTTTACGCTTATATTTTTTTTGTGAATTTTATTGAAAAATTGTTCATTTTTTTTTGTTATGTCTTTGTTACAGGTCGAAGACGACAACTTTATCGACATCAACGAAAATATCCGCCACCTTGGGCCTTCTTAGTTTTAGTATTAGTATCGTCGTTATTTAGTATAGTCGGTAAGTTGTTTTGTTTTTTTTTTAGTCTTGTTTTCTAATTATTGAACATAATGAATATGGAATTAGAATATTTGTTTTATATAGCTTAGGTCATGTTCTTTTTTAATTGATTGGATTAAATTATTTTAGTTGGATGGGTAAAATGACTCTCGGTGGGACGAATTCGTTGAATTCTCTGTTGTCTGGCGTTTTGTCCCTGGACAATTGCCAGGGGTGGTATCCCGACTATCACTTTTATGCTATTTATGCATTTCCGACTCATGTATTATTGCGTTAGTCTTCCTGCTATAGTTAATTATAAACTAAATAGAATTCCGAATAGTTTGAGAACTATTCAATTTGAAAGCAGAAAAAAATATAAAATAATAGATATATCTGTGGTCTAATGTTCGTTCGGTGTTTCTACTATACTTTTTTTTTGCAATTTTACATTATTTTAAATAGCGTGATGATATTTTTACCAATCTCTTTTGATGAACATGCACGAAAGAACGGTACACGTAACGTGTCGTTAACCGAGATCTCCTCTCGTTCTATTTCTGCCGTCCCTGTAATTCAGGTCTTGGCTACTTTGTGCTCTATTTTTATAAGAAAGTGAAAGTTCTAATGGCCTCTTGTTTCCGCTATTATATTTCGATGATGAGATCTTCATAGCCCTTCAAATTATTCAAATAATATTCATCATTTATCATTGTTGAAACTATTGATGATACAGTTTTATAGTGTAGTTTTCTGCATTGGTGATTTCAATTAAGAAAAAACGGAGGGAAAAAAAAACAATTTCTACCATAGTTTCGTAAATTTATAACATCATTAATGTAGATGATACACGATATAGTTGTTCTCAAGAGGAATCTGAATGGTTGTTTTGAGGATTTTGTTATAAAAGGGACAAACTTGAGGGATGTGAATATAAAAGCAATTTTGCCTTATACTATAATAACGTTGTTTTTTATTGTTCTTCTCAAGTACCGAATTAAAATTGACCCCGAAATAACAAACAAACAAACAAACGAACAAACTCTCAACTGACTGGAGTGTAAAGACGTACAATTGTTCGATCACCCTTCTAAAATTTTATTCTCCTGCTAGGAAATATAATGCTATGGAATCCATACAAAATGTAAATGGAGAGAAGTACACAATTGCATACGACCTACAACAACATAAAAACTAAAACGTAATACTTGAAACGGTCATATGTACCTACGTTCCTGTCATTTCACTGATTTTTAGTTTGTTTTGTTCGTTTCTAATCCTTTGCAAATCCATATATTGTGGTTTGTGTATGCTACTACTTAGCTTTCGATTCGTATTTCTTTTTTGAAATATGTACAAACTTACTTAATTACTTACGTTTCAAGGCCATCAGGCTTACTATATGTTGCTACTATTTTACTACCGCTACTACAAACAAGTAACGGGAATATACGCTCAGCTTGAAGAATTTTGTAATCGAATTGATTTTTTGTTTCATAATCTAATTTCAAATTTAAATAATTCTCAAATTAGTAAAATTTAACTAGGCTTCATGTAGAATATAGCTATATATATGCATATATTTAAAAGATATGTTGCGTGTTTTTCAATTTACCAACAATTCCATTTTCTTTTGATTGTTGTTGTTGTTAATCAATGGTGAAAATTCTTAATGTCAGTAAAGAAAAAGATGTAATTTTATCGTTTGTGTCGTGTAGGCTTGTACGGTTTAACATTTTGAAATGGTCATGCGATTTCCTCGTTCTCGAATCTATTTGAATAGGTTCAATGGCACTTTGTTCTGTTCAACCTTTAAATGTGTGTGTGTGTGTAAAAAAAAACCAACAAACGAATCACCCCTGAAATGTAAATGAAAAGGGATGGTCATTAAAATTTGTAAATTCCTCTTAATATAACGTTTGTTTGTTCATTTTTTTGC
>JAZBGY010000303.1:0-42650 GCA_037414755.1 Lydus trimaculatus | reverse complement strand
TAAAGATCACACAGACCTCACAAATACATAAATGTGTTTTCGATAATGGTGGTCTTTCGATTAGTCTTAAAATGGAAGTAAAATTGTATAAAATAGAGGTACGCATATCGAATTGTAATATATAAAAAGGCGAAACGTTTGTGTAGATACACGTTTCAAAGAATCATGTCACAAAGTTACTGATTGTTGGTTGAATAAAAAAAAAATATATACCTATATATATAAAGAAAGACGGAAAAAAGAAAAAGGTATATATGAACGAACGTGTTTCGGTGTGGTCAATAAAAGAGAAGAGAGCGCTTCAAAGATCTCTGTTTTCGTATCGACTATAAGTAGTCTTAATAAAATGCACCATCACTAAATTTCGAAGAAGGTGAGATTAAATTGTCCATCCTGACAGTTGACTTTGACACCAACAGCGACCATGTCGCCTCCTCGCATTCTTTCACGTCCGTATCTAGATCTATTGAAAGTAAACTATTTAGTGTTCGTTTTCTATGTGTGTAGATTTTGGTTATTTTCTTCGTTTTGTTTTGTTTAGACATCGGTAAACATATTGCAAAATCGATTCAAAACCCATAATAACAGGTGCAAAACAATATAGAAAAGAAGAGTTAATTGACAACCGTTACATATATTATAACAATAATTGATAATAATAAAAGAAGAAGAAGACAAATTGGATATATTCAAGAGAATCACAATAAAAATTCCAAATTTATAAAAGCTAACAATTCGTTGACGATGAGATGCCTTTACCTTTTATGGCATAAACGTGACTAGTAACGTAGACCTCGAATTTGACTGTTTTTCTTTGTAATAGATGGGTGCCGTCTTGTTCAAGGAACGGCATTAGTGCAGAAGGTGTATAAAATCCATAAATTGTCAATAGAGTTTTTTCGTTTTGAATTTTAACAATGTAGAAGTATATATTCGTATTAAAAATGCTTAACATATTCAATTTAATGTTTCTTCACCAGTACTACTACTACTACTACTACTTATTTGATACCGCTGCTATGTAATTATCCATTTGTATATGAATATAGAAAGTTTTTTTTTGTGTTTTTAATGGTTGCCCCTGTAATTTGTGCATGACCATTGTGAAATAATTAGAGCGAATCCGGACCTGTAATCAAATGCCGAAGATGCAATTGTAGGTGGTCCTTGTTAAAAACACTACACATATGTGTTAGACATTAGGTATATAACATATATAGATATACCTACCATATATAACAAACAACAATTCATTGTATGTTGTATTTGTTTTTTTTTCTTCTTCTTCATCTTTTGGTGTCTTCTAGTTCTTCACTTTCATTTGGATAAAGTTTGTGTCAGACGCGCGGCGGCCGGTTGTTGTATTTTATTTATCACGCGATATTTCATCTTGTTTGATTCTGACCGTCCGAAACGATCATGGTGGTCTCTGTCTCTTCTCTATTTCAATATTGTACCTAAATTGTTGATATTCCATTTATCATTTGTTAATTAATTTCTTTTTCTAAAATTATTATTGTGTGATTGAATACACATTGGTTAGTTTTTTTTTTTTGAAATATTTGTTGATAAAAATTTGTTACCACCCGTGTGTGTGTGTGTATGTGTGTCGGTAATCTCTTTGATAATCGAATCTAGATGAGGGCAAAACCACTCTCAACAACCATTTATTATCGTAGAGAGTTGGCAAGTAATTTGGCTTGACCGAAACGAGCTGTCCAACACAGACACATATACATACATACAAAAAAGAAAATCAACAATGAAAAAACGACAGTCTTTAACCATAGATTTACTGTATATATCTACATCATAGCTTTAATATATGGTGGTTGTTGTTGTTATTGTTGATGATGATGGTAGCCAAATAAATACATAAAGTATTCAACTTATATTGTAAATTTGTCGGCATTGATTGAAGAAGATGAAAGAAAAATTGAAATATAAGCAGGGAAGAAGTAACAAAAAAAAACAATAACTCGATGATATGTTACGGGCGGGTACTATGAAATTATCCTGTCTACACAAACATAAAGTCCATATAGGTCCGATTAGTACGTCACTGTTTGTCATTGGCTTTTTGATAATTGTATACCGGCTCAAAAAAACAGAAAATCGTACCTCTATACCTAGTCGGAATTGTTGATTAGAAAGCAAAAAAAAACAAACTGGGTGTTTTATATAATATTTGTAAAATTTCATCACAGGTGGTCGGCGAATACTTTACCAATATTTGCTAAATGGCAAACATAAAGGAAGAGCCGTATAGTGGATAGGGAGGGCAAAAAATGGGCTTATTTATTAAATAGATGAATAATAGTAGCTGTAGGCTAGGTCTAGGTAAATCAAAAATTATTAAAAGAACAGCCAGCAGCCTCCACTTTGATGGATAAGTTTAACTAGACTTTATAATTGTAAATAATAAAAACGTTGATTTGTTTACGGTTTGTTTTGTTAATCGATTCTCATTTGATTCTAAATATAAATTCGCCGATCTGTTTTTTGTTCTAATAAAATTGTTATTAACAATGACTGTACAAATTTCCAATTGGTATTGTTTTGTAATATAAACAAAATATAACGTAATTAATTATTATAACGCGATTATGATGCAATAAAAACAGAGGATATTTGTTATCTGAAAAACATTAGTATTTACAATAATAATAATAATAATGGTGAGGATAAATCGATTTAATTTCATGCAATTATCTTTTTGAATATAATCTATTCCGTGATTGGGTTCAATTAGAAAATACACTTCGTATTTCAGGAATTCTATTGATTAAACGTTTCTTTTATTTTGTATGAATTTTTTAGAAAATTTTAAATAATTATAACAAACTTTATTACCAAAGATTGACTCAAATTTTCCAAAACACACATTACCGTTGTCTACTATCGTATGAGTTCTGCGACCTTTCATTATTCATCATCAATTTACGAAATTAGCTTCTTCACGATACAATATTTATGTGCGTAATAATTTCATTCCCGAACCTTAAAAGACCACTGTCCTTTATCAATCGTTTCAATCATTTTATGGTTGTATATATATGTGTGTGTGTGTCTCCCTTGTGTATAAGAAGTAAGCTATAATCCGCCCTCTATTTTTCCGATACCATCACAATTGAGAAACTACCCTACCGGTCTAGTAACGATTGATCCATTAATCTAGGCAATGACCAAATCTTTTCATCAAACTTATTGGAAAAGTTTTGTTGTATACATAAATACATAATAGATGGAGGGTGGTTATTTTTACTACATACATCTACTATACCAGTATACAGTTTGAGGGTTGGTATTTATCAAATGACCGGTGGTCGACTATTGGAATTGGTACTATACATATATACCTACACAATATGTTTTATATATAAATATATAATAAAGAGGAAAAAAAAGGTGGTCTGTCGATTCAGGTTTGTATTTCTGATATATCATCCCAATTGGATATTCTAAACCGTGTTGTTTGGTTGCTTAGGAGGGTGCCATATGGTTCGCGTTCTCTACTATCCGTCGTCGTGTCGGTAAAGCGACTTATAAAATAGACATACATATAACATTGTTAATTTGATACCATTTTTTTTTTCCTACTTTGTATTTCTTAATATTACAAAAGACATATGCTTCCTAGTTTATAAAATATATACACACGTGCCGCACTGGCGTTATAAAGATTATTATAATTAAAATACAACCGCAATTGTGTAATACCTCTGAGTGTGTGTTTTGTACGTAATAAGCGTTATTGTCACACATGCAAGGTCGTATTTTGTATCAATTTTTTATTATAACTGATTGTTGAATGAGAATCTTTTCAATATTATACGATCAATGAAGCATCTGTTGCTCTACGGCACAAGAAATTATCTACGAAAATTAAGGGCTTTTCTCCATAATAATAATAATAATAATAATGGAGAAAAAATAATAGGCGCTTTTTTACAATTCCGTTTTCTGGTAGGCATTTCAAATATAGACCAGAAATATTTAAAGAAACATCATAAAAATGGAATGAATGCTAATAGATTTTTAAGTGTTTTTCTGTTGTATTTGTATTATATCCTCATTTTCCATAATTTAAAAATTGTTTTGTTTGGAAATTACTATACTTTTTTTTTTTGAAAAAGAATAAAAAGAATCTACATGTAGAGTTATAAATCGAATTTCTACCTGAATTATTTGTTCTAAGAAATGCTTGTTTAGAATTAGTTACAGATTAGGCATAGTAAATCAGTGTTAATGTTTTTAAAGTGCTACCAATTTCCGCTATCTTAATGTGAAATTTTTCAAGAGTTTAAATATAACAAATAACAGAAACCACACAAATACACACACACATACAACCCCTTAGAAATTCTTCCAAAATTTTTACCATTTATTACAAATTATAATCTTTATGATTTATTCGAAATTAAAATTGATTGGATTGTGGTAGTTTATAGTTAAAAGAGCACATTCCAATGGACGCCGTCGCGGTGTTGTATCTATCTACGTATATATAATATGTATGTGTTAGTTTATATGGAAAATATCCAGTGAGGAGGTTGTGGCCAGGTAGTGTTGTTAAATTAATCGAGTCTCTCTCACAAATCACCGTCTAATACCAAAGTGCCAAGCTACTTTATTGGAGGGCGCACATCTATTTTAATGTTCCAATGAATTTTTATTGCTCCTTCTATTATGGCATCGGATATACTACCCTTTGATAATTATTTATTATAATTTGAGAATTTTTCAGTTTTAAACGCAATTAACTTGAATATATTGGTATTGTCGTTATTATTAGTCTGATGCATTCGTTCATGGATCAATTCATGTGCCTGTTTGTCGTCAAATTGGATTATGTAGTTTAATCTGATCGTTAATTTTAAATTGACGTACCAACATAGGGGGGTAGTTGTGTTGTAACAAACTTTCGATTTTCAATCAAATTTTATACAAAAACTGGATGCAATTGATACATCATTAATCATTCAATTGTTTTTCTACTTTTTTTTTGATATTTTCGATAGGTAGAGCATATTACAGATATATGGTGGTGGATTTGATCCGCATCTGCTGTTTTTCACAAACTGAAAATTGATTATATTTGTTAATATTGTTGTTTTTTTTGAGCAAAAAAAAAACTTCCCCTATATTGATCGATATTAAAATTTGCATTGTTTATATTGTTTTTTTTTTTGTTTCGTTTCTAGATGCGTGTTCGTCACGCACCACACCGAAACCGAGGCCTCCAGCACCGACTCCACGGCCTAACATCACATTCCACACGTACCAATGTCCGCCGGCATATGCGACCTGGTACTGCCTTAACGGAGCGACGTGCTTCACCGTCAAAATTGGCGATTCCCTTCTATACAATTGCGAGTAAGTATTTCTTAATAACAATAACAAAAAAAAAGTAGTCTTTTCCTAATTGTCGTTTTTGTAATTTGCCGATTCATTCATTGTTGTATTGTATAAAGAGCGAACGATGGATATAAACTCCCTCGTTTGGTTTTAATAGCGGGGAGCTATATGTATCGATTTAGAGTGTTAAAGAGAAGGAGACTAAAGAGTCGTATATAAAGTATGAAAGTAAGACACGTGATGTTATGCAAGAATAGTATTGAAGGAATGATTTATTCATCTTGACCGCCTTCACCTTTCTTCCTTGTATCATAGAAATAATAAAAAAAGATGGTTAATTTGTGTATGTTTTTTTTTTTCGTACAATTTTCATCAGATAATAGAGTTTTACATTTATTGCATTATTCATAATTTAATTGAACAAAAATCGAATATTTTATAATATTCAAACAGTAAATAATATGGTGTAGGTACCTTATTCTCACAATAACTAGGTATCGGTTGGGAGTTTTCAATGTTTTAAGTTATCTAGTGCAAAACTTTAATAATATAATATTGTCTGGAATTTATTAGCATTATTGATCTCCTCGTTCTGCTTCGATATAATAAATTCATTTGATCGAATTTAACAATTTATAATAAATTTTTCTAGGTGCGCAGAAGGTTACATGGGTCCTAGATGTGAATATAAAGATTTGGATGGTTCGTATTTACGTAAGTAAATTTTTTTCTAAAAAAATATAATAAATTTCATATTTTTATTAATAATTATTTGAATTTAATAGCGTCACAACGAAGGTTCATGTTGGAAACAGCCAGTATAGCCGGTGGGGCAACAATAGCCGTATTTCTAGTGGTGATATTGTGCGTTGTTGTTTATTTACATTATAAACGTCGCACAAAATCAACTCGTACAGGGTTGGATACTGTGGATGGTCATTGTAATTTACCATTTAATACACCAACATTTGGTACACGATGGCGGACAAATCCACAAATTGATATTCCTGTTGGTATACAGGATGGTGCTGGTGATTCTAAAGAGGCTAATTGGATCATGATCCGATCACAACAACAACAACAGCAACAACAAGAACAGCGATATGCACCAACACCCGTCATCCGTGATGTGTGTAGTGCATAAATTTATTAAATAGACTGCTCTATTTAAAATTAACAGTGATGTCGGCTTTAATTGTGTAACTTGGAAAATCAAATTATATTAGAGACTAAATTTATATCCTGTATAAAAATGGTTAATATACAAAAAAAAAAGTATGAAGAAAGTGAGTAGCACTTGTTATATGCAGCTTTGCTATTATTATTATTATTATTATTATTAACTTATTTTTTTATTTTACATATTATCCTTATTATAATAATTATTATTTGTATTTATATACAGAAAGTGCAGCTTTTTTGCAAGTTGTTTGTCAATACTTTGGCAGTATGATGTTATAAAAAATAAAATAATAGAAAATCTAACATTGATAGATTTCAAATATTACTTCTATGTTCTGACTACTATTTTTCACTAGTAGCAGTTTTGATTTGACGAACCTTTTATTAGAATATTGTCCTGGCAAGGTTCTAAAAAAAAAACAAAAAACAGTATTGACACAAAATCGATAAAGAACAGTTTAAGAAATTTCGTTGAATTACACACACGTATATCAATCAAATGATTTACATTGTCGTGTACCCATTTCTTTCTCTTCTTTTCGCATCGTCGTGATTTCTTTCATTTCAAATTAAATGATCAGTGTAATTTTGTATAGCAAGTCTGATAATTGTAAGTCTGAACTCTTTAAATTATATTAAGTTATTTAAAAAAAAATAAAAATAATATAATAAATGTAAATAGGTACCTCGCTAAGGTATTTTAATAAAAACAATTTTGTATAAAACACACATTTATGTATGTTTTTTTTTTGTTTTGATGATATTTGTGCAGATTTTTTTTTAAATTATTGTCCTTTTTATTTTGTTGAATAATTTACACATTCCCCCTTATTAATTATATACGTCCATACAGAACCCTGTAGCACCTGTTGTTATTTGTTAAGATTGTTGATTTGTTTTGTGTTTGTAAAAAAAAAAAACTTACTGATAAGTATCTCTGATTGAGATTCTTCCGAATTACCTTAGTGAGATTTCAACAGGTCGCTGCTAAATACTTGCAAACAGCTAGCCGATCATTTATTATAATATTATTACTACCATTATTATTATTATTATTATTAATTATTGTACTACACATATGTTCTTACACCAAATTAAAGTAACTCAGGCGATGATGGTTTTTTTTGTTTGTTTGTTTGTTGTAGTGAATATTTACAAACACACACACTATCAATAATATTTATGATGATGAAACACCGTAAATTAAATTTGTATTCTGTTGTATAAATTGTAGATACGCATTAAAGATTTATTCCAATAAAATGAATGTGCCCACATTCAATATTATTGGCAATAATAGTAAGTAAGTTGAGTATTTATAAGCACTTGGTTCCTAACTTATTAAAATATAATAAATAAGCAATTTCTTTTTTGTTTTTGTAATATTTTAGAATTGAAATTGAAGAACAATACGATGTTTCCATACCGAAATTACAAATATCTATTTAGATTTTAAACTAAGTGATCTAATTATAAGACTTTATCTGTTTTCCTAATCATAATTATTATTATTATTATTATTGTCCATATTTCTTTCATATATTTGTATTTTCGGTATAAGGCCAAAAATTGTTTGCCAGTTGTTAATAATAATATTCGTAAATATATTAATTTACGCTCCAAACCAAAGCTCACGTAATATGTTCCTTGCAGCCGGCAATTTGGTCGTTCCCTAATCCCCTCCTTACCTTTTAAATTATTTACACTCCACCCAAAAAAATTCTTCTATTATTTTTTTTAAGGCTGCACGGGGCATATATTGTCAGACTTAAAGTATTAATATCATTAATATATTAATAATTATTCTCATTTTTCCTTTCTCTTCTGTATTAGCATTCATATTCCTACGCTGCTGTTGCAACGTAGTTTTAATTTGGCGTTAATTATTTTTTTAATAATTTTTTTTTTGTCTAAATATTTCTGTATATAATTTTTTTTTTTTGAACAAATGTTAGAATACTTGTTTATTACTTTCACATAATGTAATGAATTTAAATAAAAACTATAATAAAACACGCCAATTTTTGTTCAATGTTATTTTTTTTTCGTTTGCTCTGTCGAAATTTACAATTAACTTGTTAAAACCATAATAGATCTTTTCAAATTCTGTCGTTGTTTCTTCTTCTTGTCACTCTTCCTCTTTTCGGTTGTAGTATCCCGGAATAATTGGACACCTTCGGCTGCTTCAATCTGTCCTTGGATAAACTGCATCCCGTACAAATTATAACCGACCATATCCTGTAAAATCAAATTGAAATTACAATTAAAATATCAACAAATATTCCGACTCTTACTCTCAATTCCTGCATTTTATCAAATGCTAACTTTTGTAATTGTTTCAAAGTATTCAACAAACTATGATTTGATACAATGGGGGCATGATGTAATTTTAATAGAAACACAGAAATTTTACAAACTAATTCTACATGATCGCCTCTAGCAACTAAAGTTGGTAAAACATTTAAAACTTCACAAACTGATGAGAACGGTAATAGAAGCAGAGCTTCCTCTAAATCACTTGCTCGAATCCGTTTTATTGTTTCTAACAGAAAATCATCAGGTGTTGTAACATTTAAAGCTTGCATTAATAATGGCGGTTGGGGTAATGGTAATGTTTTACTAGAAGCTGATTGTAATGCTTCATGTTCAGCTAATTGTTCACGATATTTCTCACAAATTTCCAAACATTCTAAAATACTTTCAGCCTAGAAATAAATTAAAAAAATAAAAGGTTTTATTTCATAATTGTTGTAAATACATACAGCTCTTTCACTACCAACAGTTTTTTTTGTTGGTAAATTTAAACCTGGTTGTCCTGGAATTATAGTCTGTTCACCGGTAGCTAAAGTTTCCAATTGTTCCCTTTCTTCTTCTTGTTCATCTTCTAGGACTAGAGGTTCATCAGTTTTTGTATATAAACGTAAGACACTATCAGATCCACTAGAAACAACAAATTGTCCACTAGGACTTACAGCCAATGACCAAGCTTCTCCTGCATGACCCTAAATTATATTTGTTCACCAAAAACAATCAAAATTTTAATACAAATACTACCTGTAGTGTGATTATTTTATCAAAACTATCACCATCCCATTGTTTAACTTTACCATCTTTACCACAAGTAAAGAAATAATGGGTTTTCGATACAAATTGTAGAGCAGTAATTGAATCATCATGTGCAAAAATACTTTTATGACAATCACCAAAATCCATACCCCAAATTTTTACATTTCGATCAGCTGAACCGGTTGCAATTAATGATGAATCTGATGAAATATCCATACACAAAACTGGTAATTTATGACCGTATAGTGATAAATAGAACTGTAATTTTTAATAAATTACTAAAAAAAAAACACCTTTAATGATTCACTAATTACCTTAAAAGTATCAACAAAGAAAATTTTGACTGTTGAATCAAGTAATGCAACTGCTACAAATTTACCATTAGGTGATAATTTAACATTAAGAACACTATCATCTAATTTGAGTGTTCTTAAATGGAGTAATGATAAGACTTTAGCTTTACTATCGCTTTTCTCATCTGCTATTAATTCAAATTGCCAAAATTTGACTGTATGATCACCACCGCCAGTAACACAACCCCTCTGAAAATTTACCAAAATTATACCATCTTTTCATCAAATCAAACAATAAAAAAGAAGACTAGTTACATTATCTGGTGTAATACAAATCGACCATAATTCGGTTGTATGAGCAGGAATTTCTTCTAAAATATCACCAACTGAAATATCGATAATTAAAAGTGATCCAGATTTCAAACCGGCCAAAATGTGACGATCACCAGGTACAAATGCCATCGATATAACATAACTGTTTATTATAAAATTGATTATTTTCCAAATTATAAAAAATAAAAATAGTAGAACCTACCCTGTATTTATTGTTCTTAAACAAGCTTGTGTGGGCCGATTCCAAATTTTTACCGATTCACCACTACCAGATGCAATGATCAGATTATCATTACTAAAACTAACAGTACGGACTTCACTGTGATGGCCATGATTTGTGATCGATCGTAAACATTTCGATTCAGCACCTTTTGCATTTGTTTGAATCGAATATAATTCTAATATGTTATTTGATAAATTCGTAGCAACCCTTAATTCACCACCATTACCAAAAACCAAATCCAATGATTTCGGTTTGCCGGATAATTTGATTGAATTCAAACGTTTCACTTCATCTGCAAGACTTAATTCGGTATTTTCAGGTATTTGTGGATTTTCCTCAATTTCATCATTACTGAAATTTTTTTCAATGCAACTTTAATAAAATTACAACAAATCTAATGTGACTACAGTACGTTTGTTTAACTTTTTTACGTTCTTTTTTCAGTCGTTTCTTCAATCGGATTTGTGCCTCATCATCTGTACAGAAATAAAACAATTCCAACAATGTATCAGTACCATGACAGCTGATAATTTGACCACTACCATCACACGACATTGATACAACTCTACCTTTACCAGCACGTAATAAAGAACCAACTTTATAGCACTGTAATGGGTGCTGAAATTTAGAAATTGTTGAATATTTTTGTGAATTTATAAAAAAAAATCTAATAAATTACAGTAGGATCATCAGATTCATGTAAATCAATCAATTCTAATGCTGTAGCTAGATGATTAACAGAATTCTTATTTTCACCATCTGAATCACGTTGTGATAATTTCCATACACGTAATTCAGCATCTCCACAACCGGTCACTAGATATCGATCATCCTTCATTAAAGCCATACCCCAAACCTAGAATTTTCAATTTTACAAAATATTCAAATAGAAATCGTTTAAAGAGAATACTTCAGTTCTATGTCCAACTAAAGTTTTAAAACAATGCTGTGTATCTAAATCCCAAAATTTTACAAATGTATCTTTGGATGATGACAATAAAACCGGTTGTTGTTGCATGAAAATCAATTGTGTAATTGGACCACGATGGCCTAATAAACGACATAATCCAGTTTCAGCTACTGTATCCCATACAATCACATCAGTATCCTAAAAGTTGAATTTTATGAAATATTTCAAGGTTGATAATTTTGGATTTATTTTACTTTAGATCCTGAAGCTAATTTATGGCCGTAACTATCAAATGCCAATGCTGTTACTTCAGCACGATGTCCGGAAAATACACAAACAACTTCAGCTGATCGTAAATCGAACACTTGAACATTACCATCAGCATAACCAGCAGCTAAATGTCGTTTATTTGGACTGGCACATAATGATGTAACTACCGATTTCTCACCTGGTAGAACTTGTGCCTACAAATTATGTTTAGAAAAGCACAAATCATTAATTTTGATAATACTTGTACCTTTTCACCTAAACGTAAATCCCAAATGATTATATTTTCACAACCACCAACAGCAACATATCGACCTTCTTGATTTTCTAATGTTACAAATTTTACGTTACATTGTGGTGTGGTGATTATATTGAAATTGCCAGCGGAAATATAACGTAAATACTCGCGTGTTAAACCCATTTTGATTAAAATTATAATAAAAACAATCAAAACAACTATAACATAACCTAACTTTAACACATTTTGTCACGCTAACTTTCTAGGTTAGATTCCCATTGACATTTGACACGCTTGCGCATTTAATAGAAATATTGCGACATCTAGTAGAGGTTATAATAACTAAGAAATTATCAACCAATCAATTTGCAGAAATTCCTGAAATTCACCTCAATAAACGGCGCGAAATTTAATGTCTTTAATTATCTATAGATTATTGTATTTCCTTTTCTGTAACAAAAATTACTGGCTTTAAAGATTCTTTTGTTATATTTTTAAGAACTTAATCCATTTACGTTCAGTGGTAATGATGACATTTCATGTTAACATGCTTAATATAAATTCTCACTTAAGTTAATTATTCCAGTTTTGCGTCAAGCTACAGTTTAATTAGTTTAGAATTGTGTAATCAGTTTTACATTTAAAACATGTTTTTCTGTGTGTTAGAAACACGTACGCTTTATACAGATTAAAAATTGAAGGATATATTTTTATTTTGGTCTCGTTGAAATATCCACAAACACATAGAGTTACATCTTTATTAATGGATATTTGAAAAATAATTATTTACTCAACAGAAGATTACTGTAAATATTTGTCTTACTTTGATTCTATGAGAAGTTGTAAATAAGCAATAATTAGTTATACTTGTCTGAAACATACCTGTTTCAGTTATCTCTGAAATTGTAATTCATAATACGAAACTCTGAAGATTATTTGTAAATATAGATGATCTATAGATGGTGAGTTTCTCTATTATTTATTTATAGTAATACCGTTAATTTAACACGTTATGGATATTATATTAATACGGAAAGTTGACGTTTGCGTGATGAATGATCGTATGCTGAAAAGTATTTCATCTGCTTGAGGAAAAGAAGCGGGGTGGTATTAGTTTGTCAACTCTCCTTATCACAATGAATGATTATATTTTCATTTAATGCAAATACAGACTTATTCACCATCTATACAACTATAGAGATATTGTTCATTATTCTTTTATATTGATTTTTTGATTACGAAGACGTGGAAATATGATGCTGAAAGTAAATAATATAATATTCGTATTTCGTACATGTCTCATATTTCACACACACACACACACACCTACACATGTAGGATTTTTACTTTACCTGTCAAGCACAGTCTGACAATCAACGTGAAAAACGGGACATTACACCATCAATATGACCACAAATCGTTTCGCAGTAGTGTCACAACAATCATCATAGAAATAGAAAAATTTGTGGAGGTCGTTGCATATTGTTTCGAAATCAACAATCATCTATAGAGAGAATATTGTTTCCAGTATAATTCGAATGTGTTAGGAATCACAACAAGTTTCATTTTTTGCCATTTCTCCTATTATTATTTCCCATTTCTTCAGTGTTTTTTTGTTTTGTTTTTGTTTCTTATTGAACGTGAAAAATATGTATAGAAAATAGAATATTTTTTTAAATAGCATTTGAAATGAAAGGAAGTGTGAATGTAAAAATGTTAATGTTGTTAAAGTTGAGACGCCTTACAGAATAAATAATAGGATTTTAGCCGCTGAAACTTTTAAGGAGTGCAATAATATTAGAACTGAAATGAGTTGTCTTACCTACTTCTTTTTCCCGTCTTCAGACATTCGTCGCTTGTATTCATTCTTCTGTAAAACTTTATTTCTGTTCCAAATCTTGAATGAAAATATAATTTTATATTGCCGTCAAGTTGCCAAATTAGATCAATATACATGCAAATAACCGGAAATTTTTTTATCAGATTGGATCTATCAAATTAATTGCACAATAAGCAAGTAGACCAGAAAAAGTAGGCATTTATTTTTTGGTTAAACAAAGACGGTGTGTTTTCGATCAGTTTCGATTCGTTTCAGTTATACAAAAAGATAGAGGAAGCTCTACAGTAGTCGAAAAAAGCATATAAAAACTTTATAAATGAGACTGTATTGTAGATGAATGATTTTAAAATCGTTTTAATACGAAAGCTGAAATCTTAGTGTATCTATAAATCACGTCCAAGACACAACCCTCACATGTGACATCATGTGTCACGTATTTTGATACGAATGGAAATTTTATATGCGACATCCAAACGAATCTATTCTAACTTGTTTTGGATATACATAATCCCACGTAACAGACTTAAGAGGCTTATTCAATTGAGAAATGAAACAAGACTAGTTATAATAAATAACGAACAACAATAGTTATACCAATGAAAATTGTTGAAGAATTCTCCCGGCGCATCCACCATTTCTACACAGTGTAACTATCTAATACTTATTGTAATTAATTTTGAATATTTTGTATTGTTAGTACAATGTATTTGGGAATAATATCGCAAAATATGACGAATATTCCAATAAAAAACGATGTAAATAGTAGATAGTTTAAATCCATGTAGGAGGCCGAATAATTGCCATTAGGCTAATACGTTGTTGACGTTCGGTTTACATAAATTGTTTATATATAGAGTTGGAAAACTCTCCCATATCAATAATGCAAATAGTAATTCAATTAAATCGAATTGAATCAACTGGAATACAGTTTGAATATTTCAAATTAAAAAGATTTATATTCTATAAAGATCATCACAAATGAATGTATTCAGTATGATAGAAACGTTTCCGTATTTGTAAGAATTAAATTTTCGCTTAATCAACTTTATGTAATTTGGAAAAATTAGATAAGAATAATGCTAATATTATAAAAGTGTACAAGGCTGCACATTGCTGATAAACCAGCAAACCTACTACAATTCGAAATAAAACACATGAAATTAAGAAGATTGTAGAAAACTGCTAGACATTCGTTATTTCTTTATTTATAAAAACGTTGAGAGTTTACAGTTCGTCAGATGTAATCAATAAGAACAAACTACGACATGGTAAAGATTGTCTTCAATTTGTACAACGTTTTCTGTCGATTATGAATATTATTGTCGTCGTCTGTGCTTCAATTTATTTTAGATTTTCTCTAAGAGTAGAACGTATTAAAGTAAAAAAAAAAAAACTGTTGCCTTATTTTCCGTTATTTGCATATTATGCGCTAGTAGCAGCCTACATCTGACAGATTGTATTATATTATTATATTATGCAAATTAGCTCAACGACCAACAATGTAGCGTTCTTTTTTTTCTTTCAAAAAAAATAAAAATCCTACACGTTTTTATCGTTCAGATTAACAGGCTCCAGTTAACCTGGAAAATTAACACACACAAATTTTCAGTATCGTGTTGCAAAACTGCTTGTAACATGATCTATGAGTCATTTTGCAACAATACAAGAATAATTGTGTTTTATTTGTGTAACAACATTGTAAGATTCCGTTGGAACTGTACTATCAAATTGCGTTATTCTTGATCCTACTTCAACATAATCCTCTAGGTTACTTGTATTTGGTTCCTAGCCCATCCCCAATGTTAAATCCATAATAATTTCTGAAATGTAATAGAAATCGATCCGGTATTATGTGCATATGTACATACACACGTTTTCAATGGCATGATATTCGACCTATAACGAATATTGGTCCCTTTGGTGTCCGTGTGTAATACTATAGCAGTTGACGCAGCAGCATCCAGAGCTTTTCGAGCTATTCAAGTTGAAACCCGGGATCTAAATTACAATTGAATTTAATAGGATTAATGATTTATATATTAGTACAGTGTTAAACATAGAATACCCACACATACCCACACACATAGACGTGTACGTATCGCTTAACGAACATCCATCGTAACTTATGGTCGAGCAATAATTTCACCTACACTATATTCGATAAATTTATCTTGTACTGGATAAATGTGGTCGTGTCGATAGGTAGCAATTTTATCTGTCTCTATAATCACATTATTGACAACATCTATCAACTACAGTCAATCATTAATATTAATGATTAAAGTGTATTGAGAAGATATTTGAAATAAGGGTGAGCATCGATTGATTCTGAAAATAAAATTGTTTTCAGAAAGAGATAAGAGATAGTCTTGAGAAAAACGAGATATACTGATTTCTAAAGGATGTAGCAACCAATTTAATTTTGATACATTCAATATTAATAAATTATAAGATACCATTTGCATCTTTTAGATAGAGAATGTTCGTTTTTCTTTTTTTTCTCTTCATTTTAAAGAAACATTTAACTAAAAGCATATAAATACAATCTATACGGATGATACATATTTGAAATGTTTAATTTAATTCAAATTTCGTAATTTACTAGAAGAACGTAATTCTCGATTTCCATCTTATTTTATGCTTATATTATATGATTCGTTTTCTGGCGATGTAATGCGGATAAAATGAGCAATCAACTAGTATGCAGGTCACGCGTTCTACACATAATCAACCCCAAAACAGCCGTATTCCCAGTCCCAATGAATATCTTCATAGTGAGACGTAGACCAAAAACGTACCTGACTGCCTGTCTTGACATGACAAATAGAAAAGTGTGACCTAGAATTCCATCCATTGAATCTATTTGTCCTCTGGTGCTCTTCTATTCAGTGAAACTACCACTTTTAATTTAATCAATACGTAAGGAAGCAACAACAGTAGGATGCCGGTTAATCAGATCATTAAAGTTTAGATATTTGCTATGAAGGAATTTAATAGGTTCGCTTCAAACTCTAAGAGTTTGCTATTCAATTTTCTTTAAATATCGTTGAGTTCTTTCGCAATTTGGAATATTAAAAAGACTGAAAAATTAGTTCATCCATCATACTCCTCAGATTAGAGAAGTAATTTATAGATTTGAAAAATGTTTCATCATGCTAATTCTGGATGAGTTTTGATCCTCACTAATATCTTGATAGTATTATTGTTTCTCATAAATTCGGGTATATATCGCCCTTACCTAATACAAAAACAAGTTTCAAACGATTGATATATCAAGACACTCCTAACAGACTACAGAAAGCTTCTGTGACTTTACGACGCATTTATGTGCGACTATAGGCAGTATAAGCTTTTGAGAATTGAATGGAGAGTGCAATATTTTATTTACTACTCGTTTGTTGCTATACTCTTGATATTGCTTTCTTTGATTAAACAACAAATGTTCCTATCTATCTAGATATTTTCACTCAATAAAGTAGTGCTCCTTATATGTTTTTCCTATTGCCACATTTTAGTTCCAGTTCATATTGTTCAGAGACTGCATCAGGCGCTGTCTTTATAATTCCAGTTTATCACGAAAACAGTCTCGTACCAATGATATGTGGTCTTTTAGATCTTTTGTTTTATTGTAGACGTATATTATATTTGGTTCTAGTTTTTTTTTTTTTATTACAACTTGATTTAATAATCGATAAGTTTGCTGATGTTGAGCACTGAAGCTCAGTTTGTTTCGGACTTTCACAAGTCTCGAGAGAATGTTGAATTCTCTGTTCTTTCTACATTTGTAAACTTGAATTGGCGGTTCATATCTTGACCGAGGTTGTACAATAAGAAGCTGATTTGTGGTATGTAATAGTATTAATACGGTTGAGCTTGATTTTTTCTAGTGAGATTGGAATAGAGTTTCTTGTTCATCAGTTCTATAAATTTTTCTGGAGAAAATAAAAGAACCACTTGGTAAAGATTTGGTGTGAATCGATATCCAATTTCAACAAGAGAGTGTGAATTTTCTTTAATCAAATAATTTCAGTAACTTTAACGATAAAACTGTATCGCTATTCTATTATATTTGGTTTTTATCATTAGAAAAACTTTTATTATGATATTGTTAGAATATCAAACTAGTTTTGTAGATTTGTTGTGATTCTGATAAAGGATGAAAGCGATCCGGATAGTCCAATACATGTTCAACTTAATGGTTGTAGTGGATCCAGTAAACAACCCCCTTGGGTGAGTTGACGGCACGCGCCGTTGAATCATATAGACAGACTTGCTAACGCAATTCTACAACGTTGTTTATCTGTGTCCATCAGATGGTTGATTACATCACAACATGTAAGTGTTTAATGCTTTTATGTTAACATCTGACAAGACTCACCTATATATGCTAGTTAAGACGAATCAAAGCTCAAATTTTCAAATTATAATTTGAAAGGTTGCCAGCACACAATTGTCGATACACAAAGTTCACCCACACACTCGTTGTGGTAACAACCGAATCAATACTGGGCAAAAGAAGACATTTAGTTAATATCTTGCCATTTTTCAATCATTTTCTGTTAATATCTGTGAGTGGGAAATATCGGCAATTTTCTATCCTGCTCTCTATATTAAAACAGACGAAAAAAAAATCAAACGAAAATTGGTGATGTTTTAGTGATTTAGTTTCGGAAAAGATTAATCTTCAACGTCTCCGGTTACATTCTTTCACTTTAATAAATTATTCAAACACTGTCTTCATTATCCTCCTGGTGAGATGAATGCATTTCAACGTAATTAGTGTACGTTTTGAATTTTTACTTGTAGTTAATAATTAAACAAGTAGACTTTGTAAAAGTTAATCTGTAGAAGAAGGTTTTTTTTTTTAAATAAATAAAACCAATCTTTACTTAAATCATATATTAAACAGTTTTTATTGAAGAATATTAATAACAATTAATTAATAATGCATTAACAATTAAAATTTGATCATAATTGATAACATTAAATTAAATATTTGACTTAAAATACAATGGAATATAATTATATATCAACAGAGTAACACATAAAGTGGACGGAAACGACAAATAATGGATACTTAAATTATTGATTTTTCATTCTAAAAAATGACAATTTTACATTACTATTTAGATTTTTTTTTTGGTTTTGCTTTGATATTGTTTACGTTGAAATTAACGAACGACAACTTCCAATTTAATGCCCCGACAATCAGGGAATTTTAAAGATTTAGAAAAATATTTATGGACCATTTGCTATCATGTGACGTAACGAATTTGGTTAAACGTGATGGGAGTACTGAAATAAGTTATTTTGTAATGTTGAAGAGTGAACGAAAGAACACGTTTCTGTGATAGTCAAGTGAAAATATTGCAAAACATTATTCGGTAACATTAATTATCTCCATGATTATGGTGGATTTTCTAAAAGTTTTTATTTCTTCATTTTTTTTTTAAGATTAATGATGATAGACAACAAGATGAAATGAATCAAGAAACGATGAATTATTGCATTATATGCATGAATGGTTATTTATTGATTTTTCTTACATGTTACAAATATCAGTTCGTTTTCATTCTGTTGCTTCTTTTTTTTTTGCAAAATTTTTCTCTTGTCTTTAATTAGAAATTTCTACCTAAATTTTAATTATATCACAATGTGGTGGTTCTGCTGACAATAGCGTCTGGCAGTGTTCTATTTACAACGTCTGGATTGTTCGGACTAGCTATATCACAATCGAACTTCCACAAAATTTTCTCAGAGACATTCTCCTGATAGAGACCGCTCTGAACTATATCGCATGCAGCAGTCTCATGATGGAATCCCATATTACGTTCTAATGTAGCACTTTTTTTAGCTAAATCCGGACATTGAGGTATTGCCCGATAATTGAGCGTCACCGCCTTTTGTCGTTTTGTATGTGATGGACCACCACTGCTCCCACCACCGCCACCACCTCCACCACAACAGTCTCGTATAGAGCTGGAGGTACATACAAATTTGATATTACCTCCAGAAGGCAGTCTCTGCTAGGTATCCACATCGCACGTTATTGGAGATTTTTTCACGTCTGTCAGTGGCAGGATCACGCTCTCCTGGAAAAGATATTCGATAAATGTCAGAAGGTAGGTTTCCACACAATACGACCATGGAATGGAATATTAATTCCCATTTCTTATGAAATTAAATAGATGACGAAGGTATATTTATGTGATGTTATTTTAAATTGGACGAGAGAAGAAAAGATAGAACTGAATTAAATTGAGAAATTTGTCTAGAACTCACCCCGTTGAGATGGGGTAGATCCAGTGCGGTCGGAACGTAAGTTGTGGCTGGACTACATCGTGTACACGATCGTCTTAAAGCCGGCCGTTGTCGTGAACCATGGCAACGTACTGCAAATCGTAATTCTTCTGCCATTTCTGAACACAAAGATTGTCGATCTGTTTGAGCATTTTTTTTGCTGTTCCAACAAAATTCCAAAATTGCTACCAATATAGCTAGGGCCAGTCCGCATAACAACACAACAAACACACCTCCTGAAAAGGAAACAAACGGAATCCTAATATTTTCGGTTGTTTGAAGGTAAACAAAAAAGTATTCACTATACAAATAAGCTCAAAAATAAGTCTCCCCAACCAAACATAAATGCATCCGCACTAATTAGTTTTGAACTATTTTAAATTATCTCTAATTTTCAGTGGTTACTGTGTAATGTTTTAATATGAATTTTCGTAATTAATTAGAGCAAACCAACTTGAAATGATTTGAATTTAAGAACAAAACAAACGTACAAATGCAAGTCCGTTTGTTGATATTGCTTTTCAAACTCACCAATATTTTCCACCCCTAAAGCGTTCGCTTTCGATTCTTTACTTTTATCATCTCGATTACAAACATCCCCTGTATTCTTCCACCACTTGTCATAAAGTATCTGTATCACTCCTTTCTCTTGTAATTCTAGAATTGCCAACGATATTTTGTCCCTCCATGGACTACCTTTGGGTGTTGCTATACCATAACCTTTTGAATCTAATAAACCACCGATCTGTGTTAAATTACAATCACGTTGAACAGCATAATCCAACATTGTTGATTCCATTAAAAAAGCATAATCGCCTTCTAATACACGTTGTACACCTTCTTCATAAGTTTTAACGAAAACAGTTGGTCGTCGACTCTCCATAAATCGCCACATTTTTTGATAAATTCCAATTTTTGAATCCTACAAAAACAGGTTAATGTTGTTTTATATTTATTGATTTATTCAATTGTGTTTTTATTGAGTTTCGTTGTGAAGACCTACTCGGAAAAATGTCATAGTGCTTCCACCTTCGAGCGTTCCATAAGATATTTCTGTTTGGTCGGCTAAATCTTGGGCACTTTCAATAGGTGTAATCATGCGTTCTACTGTTAGGAAGGCAGCCAAATTTGCAGTGTATGAAGAGATTATTATAAGAGTGAAAAACCACCAGATACCCCCGACAATTCTTGTTGATGTTGCCTAGAAATAAATTAATAGTGGGGAACATATTTTATCGGAGAATATGATTGAGATTATCGTGTCAATAATATACATTGATTTTAATGGGCGAATAAACAACTAGCAAAACGATTGAGGGTGGTTATATAAATTGGGATTTATGTGACAGTCAATCATTAGTGCTATTGTTTATGATTATCGATTTTGGAAATTATGAAACAATTTCCCAAAGTAATACAATATTTGCTTCTCTACAAGCTGTTTAGAAGTTTAGCAAGATCGAATCTACATCAACACAATTAATTATTAAAGAAAATACGTTACTTAATTATTAATAGATAGGATCAAAACTATACATATACTTCTATTTACTTTAGAAACAAATATTATACCCTGGGATTGAGATTTGATCCTTGCTGCATCAAACTTCCAATAGCGAACCAAAAACTATTACCAACTGTAAAACCGTTCTCTAACACTTCTAAGCCTCTTTCATAAGTATTTCCATAATCATTCCAGTATAAATCATTTAAAACACGAATATTGTCTTCATCGCAAAATTCATGTTGATATCCATCATTCGTACTACTACCACCGATACCGGATGAATAATCACCAACCAAAGAACTATTATCATCATCATCATCATCATCATCATCATGATTTTCATTATCTTCTGTACCATCTATATCATCATCTTCACATAATTCAGTGTAACGTTTTAAACGACAATCATCACATAAAATTGGCTCTTGCCATTCGTCCGGTGAAAAACGGGCCACTATCCACATTGTTATTGAAACAAGAATGTAAGCCCCAATCATATAGAACCATATATCAATTGCCAATGGATTCAGAAACGAGAAAAGTTGACTTGGTTTTCGTTTCGATGACTGTGAGATCAAGAGAAAAAAAAAGTAGCAAACAAACAAACAACAACAAAAAAGGACAATAATGAAAAGTAAATTGTTAAAAGTTTCCGATGCAGCAAGTTCAAATTTCTAATAAATAGAAACGAAAAGCTATAAATTATTATCAAACCTTTGGATTGAGACCGGATCCTTGTCGTAAAAATGTTCCAGTAATAAACCAAAAACTATTCGATACTGAAAATTGATTTTCAACAATGTCTGATTCCTGATGACATGGATGTGGATTATTCCACTCGTATGGTGAGAATCGTGCCATTACAAACAATGTAAATGATACTAACATGTAAGCAGCTAATACGTAAAGCCATATTTCCACAGCTAGAGGATTCATAAAACTGAATAGACGTGTCGGTTGACTGGTTGGTACCTAAAATTTTTATAGGTCGCCACGTTTTTCATTTATTAGAAAATTATTCGAATAAATAGACAATAATTCTTTCATTTTTATATACCGCCGACGTCGTTGACGTCTCTTTTTTTCATCGAAATGAAAAGAAATGTCTTTGGAAACTTTCTTGTGGAATTCTACAATTTACAATTCCTTTTAACTTTCTGTTACTTTATCGTTTTTGTTGAATTTATTCTAATTCATTTATAGAACTTGTCTTTTTTCCAAAAAAAAAAAACATAAAAAAACATAAGTTGATTAGACTTTAGATATTATTCATAGATAAAAACATTCAATATTGAACTTGCTTAAAATTGGATAACGTAAGTGGAGCTACGGGAAATAATCAGAAAGTGGTGGAATTTCAAAGATTCTGCTTTTTTCCGTTTATGAAGCTTCTAAATAATCAATACGATTGTTTGTCTGTGACGGCAAACTCTGAAAACTGTGTCCCAAGGCGATACGATTGCCGAAAACTTCGTCACACGGTCAATTAACTTTCTCATATTACTACAGTCTGACGGTAACTAGCCTCCTTTGTGGCGTAATTGGAAACACGTCTATCTGACAACAAGGACTTCCGGGTTCAAATCCCAGCGGTCGGCTCGAACTTTTTCGGACTATATTGAAGGGTAAAGCAGTACTTCTGGATATTTCTTCGGTAAAGTTCTTTAAAGGTTAGTACGAACGTAAAAATACAGCCTGGATAATTGCTCTGCTTTATGTGGAAGTAGATTGTACATAATGAGGTAGGCTTTATCAGTCGTTAGATGACGAAAGATTAGTTTAAGGAAGTTTTGGTTCATAGGCGCACATACTGGGAGTTCTAACCGACATCGCCAATATTTCCTTCCGGATTTTCCCATAATTCCGGTTTCATGAATAAAAAAAAAACTATTTGTGGGTGTTTCTCTTACAATCCTTCTCAGCTCTTTTAAAGACAAAGTACAGTTTTCATCAATTATGACAAAGTTTTATAGAATCGTGTCGCTTTGGGACATGTTTTTTTTGTCGGGATATGTGACAATGAAAGTTGTTTCATTGTTATACGATGCTTGTTTCATCAAGTTTTTGCTGTTATAGACTATCTGTTGTGTATTTCAGTAAAATAATTTTTACTTTTACTTAAAAACTGTGAAAGTTGGCGTTATCGCCGTAGTCAACGAAACACACGCAAAAGTTGTTAAGTTAGAGAATTTAAAAGATTAACTTCGTCAAGCGTCCTTTCTTTATTTTTTTTTTGTCAGTTAAAGTTAGACTTTCCTGTTGATCTTTGATGTTGTAGATAAACCTATTTTTCTAATAAATATACTCAGTTTCTCTATAGTTAAGTCTAGTCGATATTGCAAGTTTTTAACGCAAAAAATGGTACCTGTAAGTCAAGTTTTATTCGTTTTTTTTTTTCATCAAATCTTAAATCACGCAAAATCGTATCATTTTGGGGAAAATCGTAAAACGGTTTTATACCACAATTAAAATCGTCATATGAAAAATTTAATTTCCTGAATTTACAACACAATTTTCACTGTGATTTTTTCCATTTGTTGGAACTAAGTGTGAACGGTTTCCGTACAATATAACGAACGTTTTTAGAGATTCTGTAATAGTGGAAGCGGAAAATAATATTTTTGTCTACCGAAATTATTATTTAAGCAAATGTCATAATTTTTTTTTGTTTTTTGGCAAAGAATAGAACAGATATTTTAATTTACCTTGAATAGAATCCCAATGCCTAGATTCATGAACGGTTTTGTGAAATCGATGACACTCTCTCTGGCATAATTTATTGTCATGGATGCTACGGCAAGATCCGCTTTCTGTAAAATCAAAACCGGAAAAACATATAATAAGATAAAAAGATGTGCCCATATTTTAGATATTTTTATAAATATGAGCATTCTATATTTATATTTCTTACTTTATCCATAAGTTCTCGAACTATTCCATTCCATTCTTTTGTGTCAGGATCATATACACCGTACATATGATCGGGAACTAGTCGTATAGTGTACTGGAAACCAACTTGACTGGCAATCCATTTCAGCAAGTCGATGCAAAATCCTTCATATCTAGCATTTCCAGTCAAATTTCGTTCAGCTTTTACCATAACATAGGGACGTTCCTAGAGACATAATAAATACGAAAATTTTTAAATTTAATTTTCGTGTTTTATCAAATTTATCATAAAATAATGAATTTTGACATATTTTTTTTATCAAAATTGTCGACATCTATCTTGGATTGGTTTAATTTCGAACATCTGACGTGATTTTCTTGAAATTTCAATCTTCGTCTAATTCCACTGTTATTAGTGATCGTTGTTGAAAGCATTCTATTGAACAAACAGTACAATCGTTTCGATGTAGATTGATCGGTAAATATTATCAAAAAGAGGAGAGCTTTCAATATTGTCGATTAGCTTTTACTTATCATTCTTATTGTCAGTGTGAAAATCTCTTAGATAAACAATCGTGAAAGGAAGAAAAGTTTAGTTTCTCTTTAAATATTGCGTAAAATAAAACAGTCAGTAATAATTAACTTTACCAAACAATTTGATTTATTATGTTCGTTTTTCCTGAACGAAATTACTTGTTAGATTCTTTTAAGAAACTTTGTTTTCTTTGCTTGATTGCCGGTCAATTTGTGTTGGCGTTTTATTTATCATCAACTGGATGAAAAATAGTGAAATAAAGAAATAATTCTGACGCCACTCCCTCCACCGTATTCGGAAAAAATTTGAATATTTATGTTTTTAATAACACATTTCACATTAAACCTATGGTTGTGTTAATTAAAACCACTCAAATAAACGACTTACTTCCCTAGTCATCACGACAAGGGTTATATTCGGCGCGTGACTTTCGTAGAAAGCATTAGGGTCAGTAATGTTAACGCCCCCATCCGGCGTCCAATGTCCCACTTTACGTATTTCCTCTTTCTTTAGTTTCAGTAAGTCCAGTTTGAAGTTTGATCGTTTGCCACCATTAAATTCTAAATTTCCTGTCAAGCCATGCAAACCGGACTGTAACACAAATGAAAATAAAAGCAACATCATAATACAAATATTCGAATCGTACAAAATATATGTGAACGAATAGGGGATGAGAGAAGATGAAAGAAAAAGGAAAATACAAGATTTTGCTTTGTTGTAATGTTCATGCTATAAAGAAACGGATTTTTCAGCTTTGTCACATCAAATCCTCTTTATCTTACATTAATATACTTTTTAATAAATCACAAACAATATTAAGGTAAATCTACTTACAACAGCATCTAAATAGTTATACAACGATAAACCATCATCCCATGGTTTTTCAGTATCACAAGATAGATTCATCGGTTTAATTGTAAATCCCGAATCCATTGCAGCTAATCCTTTAGCGAAAACATACACAGAATCAAACATAAGTGCCGGCTCTGCCTGAAAATCGATTTAAAAACGTTCATTGACAAAAAGTAATAATCAAATAGAATGTAGATAATATTAGAAGAATATGGTGAGAAAGATGAGAATTCACCTGAATTATTCCGCTTCTATTTAGGATTGCATGACCTATTGGTTGGAATTTTTCCATAATCTCTAAAGACTCTTTGACTTTGGGATGGTCGACATCAACGATCCGAAAAGCAGTTATATTTACTGAATTGTATTTGAAATCTTCCAGATCAAACGTTTCTAAATCCTGAAATAGAGTTGTCGTTTTCAACGAAATTCAATATTTTCGATCGCGAATTTCCGAATAATTAAAATGATCCAGTAGTAGTTTTTCAATAAAATTCAGTCTATTGATGATGAAAATATGATTTATTTCAGTCATGCAAATCATTCTGTATTCGACAATGAAATCGGCATTAAATTTATTTGAAATTATTCATTGTTAAAGATACTGAAACGGTAATTGTTTCAACTAGCATTTGTGACAAACATTTTTGTTAAATTAGAAGAATTATTACACCAGTTTTATACAATAAAACTGATTTTACAGTTCAAAGTAATCGTAAAATCCAGTTTAATTCGAAAAGAGAAATTTCTCAGAATAAAATTAAATAAAAACGACTTTCAAAGGAAAGTATTTCAATAAATTGAATTTGATATATGCAAGTTTTCATCGTAATATATCTAAATATAATAAAATTTGTGATTTATCGGTTGATTAAAATGAATCAATAGCCGCTTTCAACGCAAATTTAGATAAATCGTGTCGTGATTCTATTCATAACCATCTTTTATTGTCGTAATAAACCGTTAAATAACATTAAATCGATGTTGAAAGACAAAAACGTATACTTACAAAAGTGGTGAACATATAATGATATCGGTAATCATTCATCTGTAACTGTAGAATCTGAAAAAGTACAAAAATTAAAAATCAATATTGTTGTCGCCCTTTCAAATAATATCATCGGCAATTTTCAAATCGGTGTAACAGAAACAAATCGATTACAGATAACAATTCGATCTTGTTGTTGTTGTTGTTCTATAAGTAGATATGTACATTTAGAATAAAAATTCGGTTTGAAAAAAGGAGGTAAAAAAACGTAGAAATAACATTTTGTGTTCGTTGACACAGCAAAGCGCCTTAATGGGTTTAACTTCAATTCGCCGTCACCACCAGATCAAAGCTTGTTTTGGATTGCTGTAAACCTGCGAGTTACCATTAAATTGATAATCTTTGTGAGTTTGTGGATCAATGTTAAACATGCACCGGTGGAAATCTAATGGTGTGAAATTTCAAGATAAAAATTTTCACGCCATACAACCGAGTGAATGTGCAAAAACGACTAGAGCAGATTTTACTACAGATCTAGACTGATTTGAAGACAAGTAAGCGAATCAGTAGTTTTGGTCGAGTTGAATTCGCTTCAGTATAATTTAGGAATTTTCGATTTTTGTTTGAAAACAATCGATGTAAATATTTCCCCCCAACAAAATCACAGTCAAATTTCCATTTATATAAATATAGTTAAAGTTCTAAAATTGGTTTAAACACAGAGAACATTTTAGTTAATTTATTTACCATTCATGTCTATTTCACGTTTAGTATAATTTGGTCTTAATTGGCTTAATTTTCTGGATCTAAGCTTTATTAAGGAATATATCTGTCACTTGTTTATGTGTAGCTACTTGTATACTACCAGTATGAATTGGATTTTATTGTGTCAACTTTTGAGCGTCAATTTATGATAACAGAAGGAAAAAGTTAGTAAATGTCGGTAATATTTAGTCACACACTAATGCTCACCAAATGTAATCACACATTTAACAGGTTGTTTTTTTTTTACAACAACAAAAAAACGTACAGCTTGTTAAACTTTTAACAAATGTTCATGAAAGTTTGAACTTTTTCCAATTACTAACTTTTAACTGTTGTTTATGGAAATTTACGGAACAGGAACACAATTTTTGTAATAGAAATTTCACAAAAAAATCTCAGGTTACAATATTTTAATCGACACTTTTAAAATCGGTAATCTCAAGAGTTGTTCCAATGAACGAATATAAAGTTTTGTAATATTCTAAAGATTGCTTCTTCTGTTAATGTAATCGGTTTATAGACAATTTTAATATCGCTCTATTGAACACATAAATCATAAATTCTTGTTTAAAAAAAGTTATAAAGTATCGATACAGTATGGCATGATTTGATTTGATATTAAAATGGGATCACATAAAAACAAATAGAATTGATGCTGTACCTCTCAGATATGGATAGTTGAAGGGATTGCAACAAATTATCTTGAACAATTGATTTTTGGATTGAGAGTCTTAGATGTGCAGCACAATTGCACAAGATAACTTTTATACATTCATTCATTCATAAGCAATTCAGACCGGAATTAGGCCCGTTTTTGGCGATTTGCCCGGCTACCAATCCGTTTCAATATAATTGAAAAAAGAATCTGAAAATTTGGCTTGAAATTAGATTGAGTGATTCCTCAAAGAGGTCACTGTTGCGTATCGGATCTCACTAGAAAATAATATTCAAGAAAGAAAAACAGAGGAAGTGGTAGAAATTAAGGAAACAATCCCGGAAAATTAGATAAGTGGCGAACAACAACAGGTGGAACTGACGAATGTACTCAAAAGTATTAACAAAAATCTGACAATAGAAGAAACCTACGATAATTAGAATTGCGATTCTCTACAAGTTCTGCACGAGATCTTTATGGAGAACCTCTAATACAAGCTGATAACGCTATTATTCCACCAAAAATAAGTTCAACACATGTAATGGTTGTAAAATGTAAGTATATTCTACAGCGAAAGTGGAAAGACGGTCGTTTCAGGGCAGTATTTTTCAAAACTCCGGTTACAATTTGACAACAACAAGAAGAAAAAAAACGATAAATTATCCGTTGGAAAATTTCGGGAAATTGGAGTTTATTCATAGATTACTCCCCGGAGAGAGTGGGAATATTTATTAAACACTTAAAGGGAACTAGTTTTTTTTTTAAAGAAAGTAGGGATGAGAAGGTTGCGTAATAGGCTCCACTGGAGGCGTTTTAGATTGTGCAAGGTAACCCAACTCTGTATAGAAGATTTCGTTAATTTGATTCAATTTATTCTGCAAACTTATTTTCTCTTGTATTTTAAGAATGACTCTTGTTTACTGGTAGCTTTCGTTACGCTTAATTATAATTACAGCAAACAAGTGACAGACTAACTTCCTTAACAACAGACTTAATAATTGTTTGCAAAGAAAAATCTGTTTTGCAAAATGTACGTATACTTACAGCCCTAAAGAACTTTTGGATATTCTTCGGATTTGTATCGACGATAAGTTTGTAAATTTCTTTCTGTCTTATCTCTCTCAATATTTGACGATATGTTGTTGGTCCAGCTTGTCTTATATACATTTCAGTTCGAGTAGTACCGGGTGATTTCACCAATTCTTGTAATTTAAACAATCCTAGAATTGATTAGAACATAAATTATCATATTTTTCTATTAAAGGCAGGTTGTGAATATAATTCTCCTTTAGTACGCGGTACAATAACTATAATCTATAGAAAAATTTTATAAAACTTTTTTTTTTTTTTGTAAAAATTTCGCATGCTTATCACTGTTCAGTTATAACGAACATGTTGAAAAATACATCATGCAGTTTCCTAAATGGAAAGCTTCAAGCTTCTACTAAATTACTAATGCACTTTATAAGCTTAAAGTTCTGAAAAACGTGCTGACCTTTTCCACCGACAAGTGGGACTAAAGGAGAACAAGTAATTTTTTAAATTATCATTCGTAGTTTTGCTTCCTTTTTTTAAAAAAAATTAAATAAATAAACTATCATTTCTACTGACCGTAGTCCTCTTCATAGATAATGGCGACTTTGGTCCAATTCAAGAATGCCATCAAATCCTTAAATGCCTTGTTCATGTGCTCTTGACTTGGATGTAAATTTATTGACAATTCTTTCGACGATGGTTCGAAATCAATTCTCGCCTCTAGATGAGGTACGTCTAGTGCTTCGCAAATACTTTGAATGTGTGCACCTAATATTGGATCAGATGGACCGAATATAGCTTGGACACCGAATTCCACTTGACGACAAACTGCAAGTAAATAAAAATGGAAAAAATTACAATTCACAAAATATATATTGCAAGTTGATTTCAATATTTAAACAATTATATTTGTGGATGATATTCAAGTACTCTCTGATAGCATTTCATTGTGAATGATTGTGTTGGAAATAAGGCAAATTCCCAACTATTATCGCCATTTACACAAAAACCCTTTTGAGTGTTCTTTCCCCCTTGTTTCCCAATAAAACAGGGAAGATGGTGGGAATTTCAAAGCCACCGCAAGAATTCTAATGAAAGCTTAAAGTGCTCATTTTATTTTATCCTTATATTACACTCTTGCGCCGCCTCTATTATAGTTTCATCCTTCTAACCAAAATTAACAGAAAAGAAAAACAATAATAATAATAATAATAATAAATTTGACACAAAAACTTTGTGCTATTTTTAATCAAATAGTTTAAAGTTTTCGGATTTTATCGTCGAAAAATTCCTAAAACTCTAACTGTTAAAGCTTGTTTTATTGTGAATTTTTGAAAGATCTGTTGTTTGAGTCTTTCAAGTCGTTGTATACAATTATTTGGTAAGCTGACGGCGTCTTTCAGTCGAGCTTTCCTTATTGATCAATAAAAGCCGATAAGTAATAAATGTCTGTCGTATACACACATACACACAATCCTTTATGTGCGAATGAAGACGAAATTTTCAATTAATTACAAGAATTAAGAAATATAATTACTGTTTCCATCTATTTAACAGCTACTGTTGATTCATACAAACATGATTAAATGAGATTACATTGTATATATTTACAATTTAATCGAAATGATAATTTCTAAATGTGACATTAATTATTATTTACTTGTTTACTTAAGTGTTAATGTTTGATTAAAATAATTAACGAAATTATTCGCTTGTTTAATCAGTTGAAATATCATAATTTGACTGAAATATATAGTAGATGGTTTTGTATACATTTAAAATATCCGGATATGACCCAACTCGGTCGATAGAAAAGCAGCTCACAATTTATTTAGAAGGTTTCTTCTATAGTGGTCAATGTCAAGATTTTCAAAAAAAAACCTATAATACAGTTTTTATTGATTAACTGACAGATGTGAACGAGTTTGGAGCACATTTCTTCTTCATATCCGATATTTCAAGTACATCTGCACAGGTCTGTTCGAATTTAATCACTTTGAAACGTTCAGGACGATTTAAGAACAAAAATTGAAGAATAAAGATGTAAACCCTATAACGTTGAACATATCCTGATACTCGCTATAATTGTTTTTCGTTATAAAAAATTTATTACTAACTGTAAACTAGCTATCAATGTTGTTAATTGGTATTCTTCAAATAAATATTCGTATTAGTAGTGATAGCAATGGGGATGTTGTTAATAACAGGAGGAACAAAGTGGTAGAAGCATCCGTTATGGAAATTATACAGCTAGTAACCTTTATAACAAACTACAGGACCTGCTATTAACAAATTCGAATTGCTTTATTGATGAAATGTCTATAGATTTGCAATTTCAATCAAAATACATTAGAATTGGTTGAAAATTATATCTAATAAAACAAATTGGGTTAATTAGAACAATTAAATTGTAATTTCTAGTGAGAAGTAAACGATATATCTGGGAATTACATTGACATGATTGTCACGTTGTTTGTTGATTAATTGAGTTTGAAAGTTTTTGTTAAAGAAAAATCGAACACGAATCCAAACACGTTTAAGGCGGGACTTTCACCAATTTGTTAAAAGTGTAAAAGTTCACCACTTAATTGGAAAGATCCCTCCTGTATAGTTTGCTTCAATATTTATTTAATAAAATGTAGAAATTTTGATATTAATTATTATGAAAGACAAACAGCACATTTTCAATTAAACAACAACGATGAAAGATTGATTTAGTATTTTTTTTTGTTTTTGTTTCATTTAAATTCTGTGGTAGTAAACGTATCCCAAATAATTCCAGGTTTAAGCTTAACAGTCACAATTTTATGTCATACTTCACCTGTATGCAGGATACTAACATCTCTAATAAAAACGACAATAAAATCTACTGTTTTATATCTATTCGAGTTTTGTTGGTATTTCAAACAATTCAAGTGCTTAACTCGTAGAATCCTGAAGTTTATCAGATATAAAATGCAATAAAAGTCGCACATCGCTTATTATAGAAACGTGTAGATTAACAAATTAAAATATGGGAATTACTATCAGAAATCATACAGTTGATATTCTGCCATTAAGAGTCCTGTATTTTGTTAAATATCGGAAAAGTAGTAAATTTTATTACAACACCTAGCTTGTACAATAAAAATCAAAGTTGTGCTTTTATCGCAACATCAATCGACAAATAACTAATAGTTGCAACATTTGAACAAATTGCTCTAATGTTTAATACAATAGTTACACACCGTCTGTTGTCGCTTTTTTCCAAAACCATAGTCTCAAAAGAGTAAAAATCAATCAACAACAATATGTTTGAATATGATATTCAAACACAAGAATAGAGAATGATTGCTGTCATTTTATTTGCATGTTGAATATAAATGTGCTGCGACAACAGTGTGATGAAAATTGAAATGGTAGATGAGGGCCGATATGCCCAATATCAGGTAAGAATAGGTGGAATAACATAAAACTTTATACTTTAGAGGGATATATATATATAGTACCGCCCTTGAGATTAGTTCAGTGGTAGGCAAACGTAATTCCCATAGCGCACATGTTGCATACTAGTTGAGGCTTTTAACAACCGATTTAACCGATCGTTCACTAATAATCTCATGAATCTTGTAGACAAATTACAAACGCAATCGGTTAAATTGCATTCAACTATCAAATGTTACAACCACAAAACCATATAGACAGTCTTGGATTGTTCGGTTAGAAAATGGACAATGTCAAACGATATTCATTGCAATATATTTGCTCAAGTTTTATATAAATATTGACATACAACTAGATAACAATATATAAACGTTAATAACATGAAATACTAGTAGAAACTTGAGTTTATTGTAACGACTTTTTCCCGGCGCATCCACCAATTTTACAACACTCTACAGGACAGTCGACACTATTTCGTTGCCAAGATAATCAAATCAAATGTTGAGAAATTGTAGAGCATCAACGTGGTTTAAAACAGTAAAAACAACATGGAATAGAAACATAAAACATTTTTTTTTTTAATAGAAGATGATAGTGTGAGCTAGCGTTAAATTTCCAACTAGAGAAAAATGTAAAGCAGCTTACAAACTGCGGAATGATTTTGAATACTTCATCTATAGCAATGTTCACATGTAATGTTCACAGAATTATTCCACATGAGAAATTAAATTGGGATCTAGATTTTAATTTCTTCATTCTATTAAAACTATGTTTAATAATGTAGATGATGAGAGCTCTCTCTGGTTTTCCACTAACAATACGAAGAATGAATAATAAAAATTTATTGTAGTATTCGTTTGAAGATTCATTTGAAAAGGTAGCAAAGCTAATTGAGATTAAATATAAATGAAAACTGCATTAGATCCCGTTTAAACATAAAACTTACCGATTTTTATTGCGGAATTATCGCGGTAAAATATCAGAAATATTATTCTAAAGAATCGTTTTGTTCGATTCTATCCTCGAGCTTTCTGTGCAAAATTTAATAGAAACATTGGAGATTGGTTATAACCTTCCAGTTTCAGATTGATAACGGCAAGAACAAATTGAGTTTTATATCCTGCAGAATGTCAGTGATAAACTAATGTCCGCGACAGTTATTATCTCGACGGCAATTACTATAACTCTATTTGAGGCTTCAAAACTAGAAATTGTTATTTTGATAATATCAGCAAATTTTTTGAAATGTTGTTGAATTCATGTAAAAATTACCTTTTTTCGATGTACGGAAACTGTCATCTTTCGGCACATATTGTATATCGTAGACTAATGTTGTGTTGGGGAACAGGTCACGATCTTTGTTGATTTTATAAACAGCATATTTGAACGCCAATTCAACACTTGTGTCTTTTTGATCTTCTGTAAATATGGCACCTGAAACATATGATTATTTATATTGTTTTTTTGTTTTTTTTTTAAGAAACAACTGTTTCAATTGTTTTAATATTGTGGTTTATTCAGGCATTAGTAGCGTTGTATTTAATTTTCTTTTCATTTTATTAGCAACCGTTGAACAAAAGTTAAATGAGTTTTAATTACAAATGGAAATTGTTTTAGCTGAGAGCACAGTACTAATTGTTGATAACGATATTATCACCTAAGTGATTGTGGTTTTTTGGAGCGTGTAAATTTACAAAATGATAAAAGCAGACGAACTGAAATTTTCTAGATTATATTCGAATCGTCACATTCGAATTCATCTTAATAAGGGACAAGTTGTGAGAAAATAAATTAATGGTTGACACGTGAGTTAAATTACAAAATTTTACACATCACTACATCAATATTCATAGAATAAGGTGATCATAAGTGCGCTTCTTTTGTTGTTTTAAGATAATTAATGTCTCAATTTAAGATCTCATTTGTTTTGAATGTGAACCCATTAGGTCACTAATATCTGGTCAGTTATATTGTAGCCTTCTATATTATGTTTATAGTGTATTATAGCTGGAGTGTATAATAAATATTCCACAGTTAAATTAACACGAGTTTTCCCTTATCTTATCAGTCCCATGTAAATGAACTCAACTATACTGCACGGTTTGTGTGTATCCAGCGGGAAGCGTCATAAAACGGCGCCACCAATTCCTGTATGAAATATCACTGAACCTTGTACTTTTATATAAATAAATAAAACTTTCAATCGAATTTAGTTGAAAACTAACCAAACACAAAATCCACAATTAGAATGATTTACTAGTGCAAATTGTCAATTTGTAATTATTTTGGTGCCTTGAAGCGTACAAATTTCACTTTGATGTTAACAATAATTAAATCATTGTTTGAATTGTTTTGTTATTTTTTTTTTCTGCCAATTGTGAATATCAACTGTCTTCCAATTCAAATTTGACCAATTTCACTTAACAAAATTAATAAAATGAGAGAATGAACTGAACAGTAAAGTTCCAGTCTCTGGAAACTGTCGAGTTGACTTGAAAATCTCACATTTAACAGTAATGACTTCATTAGGTGTTAGATTCAGGCAAAGTTTTAGTATTTCAACATATCTCAACCATGCGTTTTGAATAGATGGATTCTATCAAATTAAACTGTTGATATAAGAACGAAACTCATTTGTGGTTTAATGTAGAAGCACTCAACTTCCTAAAGTGAGTAGTTTTTGCTCAACGATACACACATAATTAATTAAATATACAAATTAGGATTTAATTACGAACGGTTGTCTGAATTATTCCAAACAAATTACTCCTTAATTTTAAAGCATTCTCTACTTGTCTAGTTTTGGTTTGTTGTACGTTTTGTCACTGGAAAAACTGATCATTTCTAAATGGTTTATTCGTAGAATGATTCTAATTCTGGTGACATGTGAAACGGCTGACCAATCAATCTTAAAGCCCCCAGACATAACGTGTCGTTCATGTTGTTCTATTTGTGAAAGGTCGTTTAGTTTGAATGATACTCGAAGGACACTAAGTACTCTAGAGATTATTTCGAGAAATTCCTCAAAAATAGGAAATTGTTTCAAGTTGACAGTATCATATTTTGTTTTGAAAATCGAGTTGGTAAACTGTTGAAAAACAGACATCAAACTTGGCCGAATATTTTTCAGCTTGTCAGGGGATGTTTAAATATATTTACAGTTATTCAAAGGGAAGATTTCCTCTACAGAATATGAACGGGAAATATTTGATTTCAAATTAAATCTAGAGTTTGTATCTTTTTTTTTTCTTGAATAGAAAGAGGGAGAGATATTGATAAATTTGTAGGAAACCTTTTATTTTGGATTTGTTTTAACCGGATTTGGCAAACTTAGGATACAGATTGGAGATTACAGTAGGACGGTAGATCTTATTCATCAACTCATTGAACCTACCCACATCCACTACAACAATCGATAAGGTTTATACAAAGAAAAGAACGGATATCTCAGCATTATTATTTTGTTGAAATTGTTTTATAATATAGAAGATTCGTTGTTATTTCAGGAATCTTACTGAAATGTGTATTTTTATACGTTATGCCATTTTAGACTATTATCGTATCCAATATTGTCGTCTGTATTCTGACAGCATCCCCTATCATCCTATTCATATTATTTCCAATAGTTGTATAAAAAAAAAAAACATGAATCATATAATATATTTCCATATGTAGATAGAAACCGAAAAAAACTCGATAAAACGAATAATATCCTACTTTATATAGACGTGTTAGACATTCCTACTTTGATGTTCAAACAATTCAATTTATAAACGACCAAACATTTCAAAGACAAAGTAATAATAATGATAATAACAGTAATTATCATTGTATAAAACAATTTTCCGTCGACTATTAAATTTCAATGAAGATTGATGTCTTTAATGCAATATAAATCACGATGAAGACAATCCAAAGTCTACAACATTAATTTTTTGGTTAGGGGGGCTTGGATAATACTTTCCAATTAAGGTCAGCGATATCATATTTGAGAATTAGGCGACAGTAAGCCGACAAAAATCAATAATTTTGTGTATGGATCGTTAAAAAAAACGTTTGGATGATTAATTTTATTGCTTGTACCTGTCGTGTATCTCTACGATGTCTATTTTTATTGGAAGTTTAAAGTTCTAGAAAAGTTCTAACCGTCGAGAGTATCGTCTAATGTAGTCACCACCCAATTACCTAAGGAAAAGTTTCGAAGGCTTTATTCTTTTTATTATGCACACCGGAGTAGTTTTTCCATTCGAACTCAATCTTAATCCCATTATATTTTTCTATTAGTCTATCAATATTTCTTATTATTGTTATACGTTGTAGTATTGCGTAACAGTAGTGTAATTCAAGTAGAGCTTATTATAGGATTGATTCAGTTAAGAAATAACAACTTTTGAAATTGGACGACACATTTTACGCGTTTTAAAGCAGTAAGAAATTGTCAATTTTCATGCCGGTGAAACTAGATGATTATGCAAAGAATTAAATTCGAAAAAACTTGCAGACATCATCCAAGTAATTTCGTTTTTCTTTCACTCTGTTCGTTGACTTTTCCTTTCGTTTCGTTAACAAAATCATTTTCATTTCATCAACTTTGATTTTGGAAGAATTGTAAAGATAAAAAAACGAAAAAGAAATCTCTCTAGTGTTCGGAAAAAATCAATTCTTCGAAATTATAAGGAAGAGATATGCTAAACTGGATTCAATGTGCCGGGTTTTAAAATCAAATTAAGTATGAACCGTCTCAAACAGTCGCGTTTCACTTACAACGAATATATTCAATATTGACTTGCTCCATTCAGTTGATTATGGAGATACAAGAAAAAAAATTGAACAAAAAGAATCGTTATTTTTCCTCAGGTCACTTAAGCACACTTTAAGACGAGTAGGTGGTCTTTGCCAGAAACTTTTCCAACTGTAAACAAACCATAAGAGGATTATTATTATAAGGTAAATACTTTAATGCTACGTTTCTGGCGTTGCCTGGCGATTTATTCTCTCAGACGTATTATAGTTTTCCCCGATAGATTCTTCTAGAGAATACAGTTTCAATGATCGTATAAAATTTAATTATCAGTGAAACAGTTTCTAGAAAATTCAGATTATCTAGCTTATCTAACATTATCGATTTGCTGTTATATTTGTCTCCAATAAATATAAATTTTAGCTAGAGCTTTCATGCTGTGATAAATCGACTCAAATGAAATTTAATAATAATTTTGATTTAGAGAAATTTATGTATTGTTCTCTTATTACCCAACCATCTATTTGCACAACTGCTAGTCTAATATACACAGTTTTAATGTGGTTAAATAACATCATACTATTAAACTAGATGACTGTTATTCAAGCAGACGGACTCATTAAAATAAATACAATAAGGACCGCAAATTGTGTCTAGTTTAGTTGACTGAAACATTCAACAATTTGGATGATGTCCCCCATCCACCAAGGGACTTGTCTATTATCTTGCATTAACAAAGATACATCTACTTTACACATGTTATATATACGTTTTCACGTACAAATTCGATAATGTTCTTTTTGTTATTATATTTTTGTATGTGTAGAGGTCCAGTTGTTCACGCAAACTGTACAGACATCCATTGTGTGTGGAAATTCAGGCGTTGTGGTACGGTGAATTTCACCATTTCTTTCAAAATAAATAATAAAACTAACAGTGATAATAGTACGAGACAAAAAGCGTGTATTTACAGATATAGGGCGGAAGATTTGTTGTACTACTACTAGAGTTTATTTAATAATAATAATAATAATGATTTATGGACTACTGTAATAAAATAAGAAACTCCCAACGAGGTATAGTGTTGACTTATAGACTACGTGCTTTTACTAGTGGTACGTTTTTGCAAATGTTTGTTTTGTCTACAGCTACAACAAACCAAGTCGAATTATCTCAGTTATACTTCATATTCTAACAAGATATATCTATAATATGCTGTGATTCCAAATATAATTAACAATGTTAATATAGACCAAGTTTCTATTACACGTGGGAGAGCTGGTGTTGAAAAAGAACAGCATTTGCTTCTTCTAATGTGATTTACTATCTCCCACTGAAAGTTTTACAGCTTTCTTCATCTTTTTACTTACAACACACAATAGTGTCGTGTTTTTAAAATTTCTTAATTCTATTACAACTCAGTATACGTGTTGTTTTATTTTGAAACTCCACCTATTGTTTCACTTCTATTCAATTATTTTCTTATTAGCTTTATCGAATTTAATATTATCTTTTTTGCTCTCTCTCTCTCTCTCTTTCTCTCTCTCTCTCTCTCTCTCGATTGATAATAAAAAGAAAATAGTCTGTGTTGCTGGTAAAGTTCATGGACCTGGTCGTGAAAGCTACCACCATATGAAATATTCATGATGAGTTCCAAACGGGGTTGGGTGGTGACTGTTGCCGCTGTTGGATTTATCCTAGGCTCTACGAGACTTGCTATGTCTCTGCGAATTTCGAGATTATTATGTAATGTCCAGGTTATATTTTTGTGCACGTATTTTCTAGTTTAGTCAAAACTTTACAACAATATCTCAAACTCTATATTGTATTCTTCTATTATATGATAAATCGTATTATGTTCATCTTGAGAAAATGATGAATCGTTTGTATAGAATTCCTGACAAATATAAAACAGAGTATATAATTTTCTCTATGATAAAGAATTATCAAAGACAAACGTCTGTTTAATAGAATTTGATAATAAATCATCGTTCTATGAGAAAATTAGATTTGGAAATTCTAAAGATGGGAAAATATCTCTAAGTTTCTCGATTAAAGTTACAATTTTTGATTAATTTGTAATTAGTTTAGAAAGTTTATTATGATTGCGATTTATAAACATTAAAATTGCAATTTTAATAAAAACACAAAACTTTGTAATAAACTCCAGTTGTCAAATATTTACTGATTCCGGTTACAGCTAACCAACAGATTCTTGTCGGAAATGTCGTCTATTTTATAGTAATAAATCGCGGAAATAATCTGGTTCTTAGTTGTAATGTTTATTAAAGGTCACACACTTTGTTGAAATTGGTATTAGAGAAAACCAGCAGGAAGCCATAAACTTGTTTACGAAGGGAATTGTCTGACAACAACTGAAATGAATCGTTTTCACGTTTTTCTATTCCACATAAACATAAACAAAACAAAAACTTTCATTCAAATAACTTTAAATATTACCTCCATCCTCTACTGAAAGTGTTCTATTATTTATGCAATTACACATTAGGCTTTAATTGATTTTGGTAGATTTCCTGTTGTTCGTATTCTGGAGGTCTTCCTTTGTAAAAAAATTGACATCTCTTTAGAACGTTTACCGGAAGCTGAGCGTATTTTTATTTGAAAAAGCTCCAACAAAAAGAGATCAAACAATATCTCTTCTTTGATAACTATTTACATTCTTTTGATACGAAACAAATACACAAGCAATAGAATTGTATGTGTTTGTATTTGAAATGTAAAACAAATTACAATTACACTCGACACAAAAAGAACTATTGTCGAGTACATCTTTAATGAATAAATCCTGTAATAACAATAATAATAACAACAACAACAACAACAACGGGCACTGTGCCAACTCTATTTTGTTCTTAACAAAGTATGAGTCAAGTTACTAATTAGTCACAAGCAGAATAATTACGTTAGTTGCCTGGACTTCCGTTTCCTGGAATTTATCAAAGAAAATCAATAAAAGAACTCATCTTTAAGATCAAATATTAAATCTCATATTTCTAAAATGATTAAAAGCTGGTTTTTATAACGTTTTTAAAGCAGGAAAAATGAGAGAAATTTATAATCGATTTCATCCAATTAAAATTTAAGGAGTTTCTGCATGATGGACTGATTAGAGTGAATTTCCGTATTTTTTTAAGTTTTAATAAATTAGAATTATTCTTGAATTCGTCTACTTAAATTTTAACAAAATCGTCTCAGTTTAACGATGATTACAATAAGATAGTGTTTTTATCGCAAAACGTATAAAATCCAGTTATGAGTTTCTCTGATTTCATATCTTGTAAAATGATCACATTACTGGGCGTATATCAATCATTTAACGAAATTCAAACTCTCATCAACGCTAATCTTTGTATGTAAAATCAATATGTATGCCGTTATGTGGAAATCTACACGGTTATAGACAAATGTTACTCTAATATGTAAAGTTATGTAAATTGTAAACTTTTTTCAACATAAATGGCGTGAAAACGGCACATTTTACATGATCTTTACAAGTTGTAAACTAAAACCTTTCCTAACTTTACTGTACAACACTTGATTTATGATACCTATGTAATTATAATCTTAATTAATTAATAGTAAAAGATAGATAAGAAGTCATTCAACAAAACAATTATTATTTTTTATTTATTTTATTTCGTTGTTGTGAAAGTAGTAAAGTACTTTATTCAAAGATAAATGAGTCCGGCGAGAGAAAGACGCAACAGCGAATGTAACAAAAATAACAATAATAATTCCAACTGTTTCTGATTGCTTTAATCTTCTGGTATTGTTGTTGGAGTTTTGGTGATTTAAAAAAATATTTTCAACAATTACTTTAAAGATGTAAAATTTGTCGCATAGTCGCCGAAACACGTTGTATTTTTCCGACAATTTGAATGAAATTAATTGTTTTTAAAAATACCGTTCCAAACAGAATTCTCAATTAATTTCCATCCAACACATAATATAATTCACAAAAGAATTCCATTGTCTATGAGAAGAATCGTGGAGTGTAGTATAAGCTGAGGTTTCGGATTAGTAACATCTTGGGATGGCTTAACGCAACCACGACATGTAATACTTGATGCCGGATCCTTGAATACATTAATCTTTAAGCCTCTCCTCGAATAACTCAAAAATCAAGACTACACTCAACTTGTATTTTAAAAGTTTGAGAAAACGGTTTTTATGAGATAATCGTACTTTGTTTGTTCTAACACAAAATTACGATATTTGGGGCAATACTGGGGCCAAGACAGGAACGCACTGCTTCGTAAGTCACATGACAAGCCCCAACGCTTCTTTCTGTCTAATAATGAAGAAAGTGGAAGAAATAGTGGAAAAGACCTTTGACGTAAAAGATATCAAGGAGCTTGTTTTCTTTGGAAATTATGAAAAAAAAACTCCACATCATAATTTGTCTTGAACAGGTATCTAATGATCTAACATTTCAGTAGCGTACAATGTTTCTTTTTTCTATCAAAAAATAACAAATCTGAAAACAATTTTTATTTACAATAGAGCTTTAAAATGAGTTTGTTGTTTTATTAAAGAATTTCTTCTAGATTTTCTTTATAAAACATGTACAATTCGGTTTTTATTTATAATAATGAAAACCTAATAGAAATCGGAATGAAAGAACTTTTGTCTAGAAGAGTGATACGTTCAGAATGAAACATGATTACAATTCAGACACACACAAGTTGCAACAAGACGTTTTATAAAAATATAAAACCGTCTAAGCGAAACCAGAAAAACATAATTCGCAATTTTACTCTACTAAGAGTAAAGATGGTGTTCTTTTATTCAACACAATTTACTAGCAAAATAACGAAACGAAAAGACGTGATCATTTCACATTGTAAAATGCATAATCGAGTTGAACTTGTCACCTATATACGCTTTTAGTAATATTGTTGTTATGATATGATTATGTTTTGAATAAAACATAGAGGTATAGGCTACAAACGTTGTAAGTTTTGATCATGTTATACAACTGATGAATTCGTGTTATATCAAGAGATATCATCCTTATAACTAGAGAGAGAGACTATTCCCCTGTTGAAGCATAAACAGCAGTTAGACTCTTAATACACTTTAATTTATTACATTAGTGTACTATAGCCTAAGTAAATCACCCAAACAGATAACAGAATGTAGTCAGTTAACGGCGTAATGCGAAACTACATCCTACGATCCTGCTGTCTACGTACACTCCCAATTTACGGTATCATCTTCAAATGTATA
>JAZBGY010000302.1:48702-74829 GCA_037414755.1 Lydus trimaculatus | reverse complement strand
CATATGAGCCAAGATTTTTCATGTACGGCCCCTGAAATACGTGAATTCGCTGAAAATTTTTGAATATACTGTCAGTAATTTATATCTAAATGACGTTTGTGCGAGCGATACCAACCTTAAGAAAACAAAAATTACTACATTTTCTATTTCGACACAGTGTGTCGAAACAGCTCCATTTCGACACACTAGCCAGTGTCGAAATACCGCTATTATAGACGCAAAATAGAAAAACACATTTTTATCCATACTTATTCTGTATTAAACAATGAGTGAAAAGAACGACGAGCTTTAATATATCTATATATATACATATATGTATATATAATTAATTGGACAGGAGGAACCAACTCAAATTTTGAATGTTTTATCTTTTGTTTCAATAAATGTAAACAGAAAATTGTAAAAGTCAGAAACAACTGTTGCAGAAAAATATTAACGAGAGTGCTTTTTTTTTTAATTTTGAGGATGAAAGAAGCAGTTTATACAATGGCACATTATTTTATAAATTAAAAATTTAAGAAAAAAGTTCACTTATTTCCTTTATGTTTAAAATGGGATATGTGGAGATATAAAATTGGATTGACAATATATACTTTTTCCATAAATATATCCTTTTTTTGTCGACGTTTTATCGAATTTTCCATCAAAAATAATCCTCTGTAATCGATTACATTAAATTTTCTTAAATTATTTCCTCTTTTCATTCTTGATGGCTTCTAGTTTGACACTAACAATAAGCCGGTGAATGAATTTAGGAATTTACTTAAGTCTCTATACATATACAAACCCATTTCAAATTGAAATCAATAATTCTTGTTGAGTTCATAAAACCATTACATGATCCTTTAGTTATGATTAATTGATTTATACGATATGTTAATTCATCCAAAATCATCCTAAATAGAAATTTGTACTCTATCAGTTTCAATTAGAACGATTCTATTCAATATTAGTGCTAGTAGTAGTAGATGTAATAACAATAGAGTTGCAGAATCTCTATAAAGAGAGATCCTTCAACCCAAGATCACTTCCCTTTTCTCATTTAAATTACTATGATTTTCTTAGTATCTTTGTAGCATAATTATGGATCACAAGACGCTTAAACAAACAAACGTACAGTTGTCGTTTATTAATAAGAATTCTCGTAGTGGTTTACATCCGGCATCCAATTGTATATATGGAATTTGATATGAATAAAATATCTGTGTTGACAGATCTCACTTTTACTACCTTAAAATTGATGAAACAGTAAGTAGGACCAAAATGTACAATAAAAGGTTAAATGCTCACTGTCAATCAGTGCATGAATTATCACTGATTTGTTCAAATTAACAATCACTGGTTTATTTTTTTTTTAAATATAACGAGTACCTAATATTGAACGTTTTTTTTTTTGCTCTACCACCACTTAATTATCAAAACTTTAAATTAAGTTCGGCACAAGCCCAATATACGCTTTGGAATTTGTGTGGTAAAGTTGTATTTTAATTGAAACGAGTATCTTTACAACGTTTTTTCTTTTACTATTTTTACTTTAAAGCACACCCTGCTCCATTATATTTGATTGTATGACAAACTTGTTAACACCAGTAAAGCTTTTTAATAACACGAGTTAATCGGATTAATTTGAGATAAACTTTCGTTGTGATATTGTTGGATTATCAACGACACAAAAAAAAAAAGTACAGACCAGTTAAAAAGTTAAAAGTTTCCATTAAAATTGTCGTGTATTCCTAACAATGATACAAACAAATTGTTGTGATAAGACGAGCTTATTTTTCTTAATTTACAATAGTTGAATTTAATGAAACAGTGGTACAAAAGAAAATAAGATGAAATTGAAATTGAATTGTTTTGAGTAATATATTCACTATCTACCAAGAGAAATCCAACCAAATTAAACTAATTTATCTTCGTGGAAGATTCGAAATATATTCTAATTTACATTGTACAAATAATACAGGTAATGTTTTATAATTATTATATTATATATAAATGATAGAATTATAATGAATGTTTATCAAATATTTACTATTAATTTCCATACGCTAATTAATATTATTGTTATTCTATTCTATTAATTGAGAAAACTGTGATGAAATATAGAAAAAGACTATTTATAATTCACTTGAAACACAAGTGTATAATCTAATATCCCTACAGGCACATTAAAACTTCTACATTGTTTAGAAATAACAAGTTTTCAAGCTCCTTAGGGTATGACAATAGGACAACACCTCAAAAACAAATGCATACAAAATGAATTGACATCTAACTTTTCGTAGAATAGAATTCAATGATTTTAACAAGATTATCTTCGACTTTGTTGTCATAAGAAAATGCTTTTCTTCTCAAACTTTGATGGAATAATTATGAATATTTATCAAACTTAACGAAATACGGTTTTGGTCCTTCGTAATAGCAGGAAAAAATTCAACTCAACCATCGCGACTTGAACCTAAAACTCCTAAATACTAGTCAAGCGTATTGCCAAATACACCACAGACGACAGAATCAGTAATCCGGCGGTATAATTGGAAACACGCTTGTCCGGCAAAAACAAAGAGTTATGACTCGATCATACAGTCAACCCGGCTAACTCGTAGCGCGTTTATGGAAACCGCGTTATAAGAAACTACCATATCATGATGAAAACCATTATGAAATAAAAGTCAATTTATTGAGTATAAGAAAATTAAAACAAATGAAATATACACTATGAAACTGTTTTTCAACAAAAAGAAAAGGTAAAGCTTGAAATCGGACGCTCTATTTACATCCATCATCCTATATAAACATTGGATATGTAGCAGTCAAAGTTAGGGCACTGTAAATTGAAAAGTGGTGATGTACTTTTATGAAAAATAACCGAGAATTCCTAATGAATTTCAACCGTGAAAGTGTAATAGCAAAGGACATGCTGTTTGAGCTAATTAAGTTCTTTTATACCTATAGCGACCGCGTTATATGAGATCTAGCGCAATTTTTACTTCGCGTTAAATGGAAATGGTATTATGAAAATACCGCGTTATGGGGGGAGGAGGGTTGATTGTATCTGATAATTATTCATAATTTTATTATTCAATAAAAGTTTCATGTTGAGAACTATAAAAATATGATGAAAGAACGAATTAATTTCAACTACGAATCAGTATTAATGATTTATGTGTCTGTTGGGTCTATTGTGAGCAAATCTGATTTGAATACGATCCTTTAAAGCCATCTCCCAACAACCATTCCAATTAGTTGTCAATTGTCAATTCACTACTTTATACAATCACTTTCACATCATATAAAAGATTATTAAGATAGAAATGGATATTACAAATCTAGTATTATAAAAATTCAAATTTTATACAGTCTAGACTGCAATTCCATTTTTCTGGCTCCATTTCTTTGTAGAACAATTTCAAGGGTGGATAACTAAACTTAATGTATACTTGAAAAATAACTGTGCAACATTTAGAATAATTGTTCATTAAAACTAAATTTACTAGGTACATTTGTTTATTAACTAGAGTGTTCTGTAATTATTGCTAAGGCAAATGAATGGTCTCCATCTAAAACACGTCTTGTTCAACATTACTGAACTTGACGATCTACATAAGCCAGAGTGGAAAATAAATTAATGAGAATAATATATTACGATCAAAACAAAAAGCTACAATCAACTTAATGTAAGCCAATTTTTGATATGGATGTCAGATACATCCATTTTTCTTTATATCACAACGTCCAATATAGTCAACTTTTTGGTCTTTACTATTAGCAACAAAATGCAGCAAAGTTGGTGCAGTAGCTCTCTATAACGCTTTGTGTAGACTTTTGTATACAGGTTGCGACAATAAAGTGAGTACATTGGAAAAATCGTGGCCACTGCCCATAATGATATCTTCTACACAAGTTAGAACGAGATAAAGAGACAAGGGCGGTTATATTATGGAAAATTTTTACTATTGTAAACTCCTATTTTACACCATTGATGGATAGTTCGACCCTATTTTATGGACAAGTTTGTAATTCTCTATTGAAAGAGACAAGGAAAAAACATATTTTGCACATCCAGTGTCTTTGTCATGATCGTTGCAATATTTTTTGAAAACAAGGATAACAGATAGGCACATTCCAAAACCAATGCATCAGACAAAGGGCACACTACATTTGTAAAATTTGCTTGACTATGGTCAAACACATCTGGCATTTGTGAGTTACAATACATTTAACTTTATCTCTGTCTGTTACATTTGATCTGAAATGTGCTCATCTGCTATTTTTGTTTGAAAAAAATATTCGAGATCTGTTTTCTCCTTGTTTTTTTCTTCCAAATTTCGTTATTATTTTTATCTATGTACCTTCCAATTTCAATAATACCTACCTGAATTATTGTCTTGAATTGATAATTGATACGAATAATGGCATATTTGTTTGCGATAGGAATGCCGCCGAACATAAGAACAAATTGATAATTGATAATTATTCATAATCCTAGATGGTTTTTCTTTAAATTTTTCAAAATATAGGTACATACTTCTCAACTTTGATTTGAACAATTGCAAGTTTATACTTTATTTTGGAATTTCCAGAGTAATAAATAATTATTAGACAGCAAATATTTCTCTTCTGTTAGTTTGTGTCTTTCAAGAAAGTAAAATAAAAATATTTGGTAGGTGGAATATATTTCGATCTTCGTCTGATACATTTGGCCTGTTTATGTGCCACCTAAAGTGCACAATGTTCTCCATGCTCCTGACAAAGACAGCAAATATTTATCATTTGACTGGTTGAATTTTTATCTAGGAAATGGGGATGGTCTTTTGGAATTCAGCTACTGTTGGGTCCAGTTTTGTTTTTATCTCGTTCTAACTTGTGTATAAGATATGATTATGGGCGGTGACCACGATTTTTCCAATGTGCTCACTTTGTTGTCGCAACCTGTATAGGCTTTAAGTAAACGTTTGAGTACATATCACTTAATAATGCTCGATGAAAGGAAACATTAGGGTTGTATTTTCTTTAATTTTAATTTTATACCCACACGTGTGTGTAAATAAGAAAATACATGAAAGAAAAGGCCATCGCAATCCCTTTTCTATACGTACACAACAATAAGTAGTATCCTTTGCTGAATTAAATCGAGATCCTTTCCTACAATACTACGTGCTAACAAAGCCTACCTATTTCGTTTCCTTTGTTATAATTCCAATTTATTTCTTTACTCTTCGTTTTTTTTTCCATCTCAGGATTTTACATAATACTTCAACTTAACTTTATGGCCTAGTAAAGCATGCAATTGCATAAACTAAATAGTTTTCTATATTTTCTGGATTATAAATAGAAACAATACAGTTTTGTAGCGATTCTATCATAGAAAAAGTTTTTATGATATCCGAAAACTTTTGGATTATCGTTAAAGTTATATTAGAGAAGAAAGGATTGGATCAATACACTAACATAGGTGGGGGGGATAATTTCATTAATGAATTCGTAACTTTTTCCTAATGAATAAATCATTCAAATAATAAATAAACACTTTTACTATTAATAATAACGATATGATAAATATCTATTTGGAAATGGTAATCATTCATAAAAAGATTAAATTGTGTGCGCCTGTCTGTTATTTATAAAACAAACAGCAAAAGAAGAACTGAGTGAAATTCATGACCACCTTTAGGGTTGAACTGTATGTATATAAACAGTTGGGGGATAGATAGACAAAAAATAATCTAACCGTGACCTAGCAGTTTTGTCCCCAAACAGTTAAACGTACACATAAAGTGGAAACAGGATCAATAAACACCCATTTGTTGTAGAAAATTCATATTTAAACAACGATTTCTCTCTATTATAAATGCAATTATTTTTAGTGCATTGTTCAATATTTAACAGAAAAATAAAGGTCATCCATTTCAATTTCAATTATTGACTGACAGATTCGTTGTCGACCCTTTTCATCTGATAGATTTTTGATAATACCACTTTACTTATGTCAATAAGTTGTAGGCTGTTGTTGTTAAATGACCTTTAATTTTTTAGAAATTTGTCGCAAATTTTTTCCAATAAAATTGCGTTAATCTTGCATTGTAAATAAGAGTGATTTGAAATTTTAAAAGAAATAAATGCAAAGATCTTGCTTTTACAAGCATGAAATAGACCGTTTCACAAATAAAACATAAACGACAATACTCATTGTGATGGTAGTGATGATTAGAGAGCTTAATGTAAATAAGAACCTCCTGTTGAGTTTAAAAAAAGATTAAAAAAAAAACAGAGCGAATCTTTTTGAATATTTGATAGAAGCATTTGGTAGTGACAGAAAAAGCGGAAATTAAAACAAAAAAAAAAATAAAAATCGATTACTGACTTATTCATTGTGAATGCGATTTAAATTTGAAAATCTCTGTTGTTTCAGTGTTATTTCTACTTGAGATGGATTCATCTCCTTGACGAATATTCTTGGAAAATTATTGAAATAATTTTCACAATTGCCCAAAAATACACACAATGATAGTGAATGCTATGGCTTCCCTTTCAGCAACATTGACAGCAACATCAACAAATCTACCAATATTAATACAAAATTCCACCCAAATCCAAAATGGAACAAATATATCAACAATTGAACATACACATAATGATTGGACGGAATTAGTTTGTTTATTATTGAAAGGTTTTATATTTGGCACAATTATTGTTAGTGCTGTCTTAGGGAACGCTTTAGTAATAATTAGTGTACATCGTCATAGAAAATTACGTGTAATAACAAATTATTATGTTGTCAGTTTAGCAATGGCTGATATGTTAGTGGCATTATGTGCAATGACTTTTAATGCCAGTGTTGAGCTCACAGGTGGACGTTGGTTATTTGGACAATTTATGTGTGATGTATGGAATTCATTGGATGTTTATTTTTCAACAGCTTCAATATTACATTTGTGTTGTATTAGTGTTGATCGTTATTATGCTATTGTTAGACCATTAGAATATCCAATAACTATGACACATAGAACTGTAACATTTATGTTGGCAAATGTATGGACATTGCCGGCATTAATTAGTTTCACACCAATCTTTCTCGGTTGGTATACAACAGATGAACATTTAGATTTTCGAAAAACACATCCAGATGTATGTAAATTTGTTGTTAACACATATTATGGTCTTATAAGTAGTTCAATCAGTTTCTGGATACCTAGTGTTGTTATGGTAACAATGTATTGTAGAATTTATAAAGAAGCAATTAGACAACGTAAAGCATTATCTAGAACATCATCAAATATTATTTTAAATTCAATACATCAACATCGAACATCATATAGGGAACGTTATGGTGAACATTATTTACATCCATCTGATGGTGAACTCACAACAATTGGACAAATTAATGGTAGACGTAGTACAAGTTCAGGCTCTGCAGTCTCCTATGGTACTACAGTCACTGAATTCAATACAGCAATGAATAGTAGAGATAATACGAAAGCGGCCACCGAACTCAATATGAACGGTAAGTCTATTCAATTTCCTTTACAATACTTTATTATTATCATAACGCTTCAATACATCCCTAGACGATTTCGTCATTCTTCTATAGCATTATTTCCTACAAATGTAAAATTGGCTTTTTATACAAAAATTAATAAAAAGTTACTCTTCTATGTACCTACGTACAATTCCAACTTTTATAAAGATTTTCTTTCTATATTTATGATAAATTCTCTTTGTAGAATTTTTCTAAAAGTTTTGCTACTCATAAATTTTTAAATGTTCACTTTTATAAAATATTTCAACTCTCTTCTCACTACACACCAACTAAACAAAAAGATCTACACGAACTAATCGTAAGTTTAGAACATTGTTTGTAACATAAAAATGAAAAATTATTTCCAACATAATAAATTTATGGGAGAAGAATCGGTTAAGTAGATAGCAACAGAATTGTCTACTGGTGTGTTTCATACATATTTTTTTTGTAAAACAAACCAAAAAAAAAAAAAAATGTGGCTTTTCCAATAAAATTCGTCAGCATATTCGAACTTTATTCAGATCAGTTTCTCCCTTATTCTCAATATCTAAATTGGATTTTATGATATAACAAAGTTAGTAATGGTGATAGAGAAAATATTCGTCCATTTGTGTGTGCGCCGTCTCCACATATACGAAAACAAATTTAACTAATCATAGAGAGAATATTGATGATAATCCTACTAACTAACTAAAATTAAACCATAGCCTAATCTCTAGATTTATCCAACTGATATATTAGTAATATAATGCTAACTAGCCACACACACACATTAGGTATATATATATATATATATAGTAAAGAACAACAAGGCGGCGACAATAATGTTGAAAATAGAATTGGTCGGATGGGAGATTCGAGGGTTGAAATGAAATTTTGTCCTTATGCAATGTGGCTGTATCTAAACAAAATGACATTTCACCCTTGTCGCGTTCTTGGTAAATAATAAAGACTGTTTGACGGAAATAAATGAAAGAAGAAAATGCTCAATTGAAATAAAATGAAATGGAATATGTCGTTTTTTTTAATTTACAATTTTCCATTATATTTGAACAAGAAAACAACACCATTTAATCTCCCAATTTACAATTAAAACAGAAAATATCACCGGAGTGTGTTTATTTTCAAATTAGTCTGTTATTTTTCTTATCAATACTTTTCATTGAAGCTTCATACCGTGTAACCTCAATTTACCAACGACATATTATGATGGATCATTCCATTAACTACTTTTTCTTTATGGGAATATTTAAGAAAGGAATTCAAGATCTCGAAGGAATTTCCATCGATTAAATTCCAACTATTAACAAAAAAAAAAAATGTCTCCAAGATCAAATTCCAGACAATATTGATCTAACACCTATATGTTTATGGTATTTAACTCAATTAAACCATAACAGTTTATTGTAGAAAGTTCAATATGGATGTTAGAGAAAATTATAAGAAAACGGTTATATTTTTCATTCTTGTAAGAAAAACTGTTGAAAAATGATCTGATATGTTCCAATAAAACCACTCAAAACCCGAATTTCTATTCAAAGAATCGTTTCATTTCGATTTAGTCAGCACTGCTTTCTTCTTAATAAAAGCTCAACGATATAAAGCTCCAACTGAAGATATACTTTATGTATAGAAATAGCTAACAAGAGAAAATCAGTAAACGCTAGATGCTACACACATACATATATAAATTGAAATAAACATTACAATAAAACTTAAACGATTTACATAAAATTTAAACGAATTGCATTGTCATTAATGTCCGTAGAACGATAAACTGAACATGAAACAGCCGATTCTTTATCGTTAAAAAACTAACGATTCTTTTCACATTTAGAATGCGCATTTTATAACAAAAAACAACTGTATACCGAACATATTTGCACTGGAAATCAATTTCATTTCACATAAAAGTTTTCCCCGAGTTAAAGAAAACGATTTCGTAAAACTTAATTTGAAAATTCAATAGTATTAGAAAGGTTAAACATATTAATAGGATAGATAATACCTTAGATGACCTTAGTTTTAGGATTAAATAGTGGAAAAAGTGAAGGTCTACCCGTTTGAAAAAAACAATTCACTGATAAATCAGTTGTGTCTGTAATTATAAATCTGAAAGAAAACTAAATTATTTATAAATAGGTAGAGGAAAATTGCATTTGTAAACGTATAACAACAAAATAACACGCAATCACATGCAAATTGCGTGGTTAACATGGTTTGATTGTAGTTCACGTGACAAAACGTGAACTTGATCTTCCTTAACATTTAACGTGCCGGAATATTTCTACACACGTCTATAAAAAATAATTAACAAGACAATGATTTATTACATCAACAACAACAACAACAACAAATTTAACAAAACAATAATTTCGGACCGCCATCAACAGAATTGTCAAAATCCAAAATTATTATTGTGTTGTTATCAAATGAGATATAAAGCCGTTCTATATATCCCTTTTTGGGTTGTTTTATGAAGACCGTAAAAACACGTAGCTGCGTTTAGATAAATGGACGGACGTATTACGTTATCGCAACATTATTACGAATCACCAGAAATGCCAAACTACCGAAATGTAATAAGGAAATAGCGTAATAATTTTTAGAAAATTCAAGGGCTTCCATTCTAGTTTCTCGTATATATAGGGCGAGAGAAAAAAAAGAAAGAAAACGAATCATATTTGTTGAAACAGCTGGATAAAATTGACTTTAAGTTATAAAACGAAAACGTTCCATTTTTTTATTTTATTGTATTTTAACCAATAAATTGAAGCTAAATCTAGTTTCTATTCGTTTGTAGAACAAAATGTTTTCAACATAAATGTTTGAAAAATTGGTAAATTATAAGGAAGAAAGTGTAAAATGAGAATGAGCATGGATAGAAGAATCCGCTTAACTCAATGGGAATTTTATTGATTTTCACGTAGGCTCAAATCATCAGTATATAGAAATTCGGTGTATGCCACCAAGCAAAGCATCTACAAACTACCATTTACAATAACAAAAAAAAATAAACAATGTGATGCTTACAATAGGATAACTTTGTATATTGTTTGTGAAATTATCCGAATAGATTTACAAGACCCAAAAAATGGAGGCAAACAAAAAGCCTTCTTATTCTACGGACCACAATGTAATTTTTGCTTAATCCTGCTATTCAAGTAACAATCTGATTAATTTTGATTAATACGGATATACTGATTTCAAATTAAATTCGTACAAGATCATTAAATGATTGATTGATAAACGATAATAGAATTAAAAATTGATAATTTATCTATAAACTTATAGGGGAAATTCTTAATGGTTGCAATAAAGCTTTGTAGGAGCACTCAAACAAATGGCATTGGAGCAGGAGATCTAAAATAAAGTCTTATTGTAAGAGTCGAGTTTTAAATGAATTTTTTATCAATTGTATGCTTTATGTAACACCCATTAGCGATTTTTCATATTTTGTGGGGAAATAAAAGAACAAACTTTCAATTTAACTTTGAAACATTAAATGGTGAACCATAACGGCAGAGGATTTTTGTCATTTGCGATTAAGTTCGTCCATTCGGTTTTAAAAAGTGGAAAAACAAAATTTAATAAAACTTATTATCAAATTATCGAATCTGACAAGGTCGAAATAAATGAGATATTTGTAAATAAATTCTAACATTGTTGTTGTTTCCTTATTAAATTACGTCGTTTTATTTCGAAGATATTGAGAATTTTGGTGTAAAAATGAATGTATAGATATTGATTTTTATTCTAATTGATAAGCCTATCACGTTATATCTGGAACGCATACAACCTTCATCCAGTAATATCTTTGGGTTATATGTGACTGTATACCATAACATCAGATAAATAGACAAAAATTGCGTGCTGGTATTATTAAATTGAGATCCAATTTTATTTTATCTCATTTTTGCTGTTTGTATATAGGTACTTACCTATCCAATACGTATGCGCCCGACCTAATATTCATATAAAGATATAGATAAGCTTATAGCCTGTTGGATAATATTGATTTTGCACAATTTTCATTGTAAATTACATACATTGTAATTTAATAATATAACAACATTTTGAAAATAAAAACAAAACTGAAAACATCAAAGTAATATTCGCGAAAAAATTCAAACATAATTTAGTGATTGACATAGCGGAAAATAACATCACAAGTCGTGAAAGCATTGAAGAAAAACTCAATTTTTTTTTTTTGGCTCTCCAATTCTAGTGGGAAATCATTCTAAAAATCTTCCAAATGATTTGTTCGACTTCTTGTCGAATCAAAGCAAAAACCATAGGAACATAGCGAGCGATACAACGGCAATTTTGTCGATTTGAACAATTCCAATCCGATAAAATATCTCGTTCTGCATCCAAGACAAGGAAAGACATCGTGCATAATACGAATTTCAACAATTTTAAATAGGCGGTCACCTTAAAAAATACAAGTAAACTCTATTGGGTTTTTCAGTTGAAATAACAAGGGGAGCATGAAGAATGATTCTCACTTGTTGAGGAATCACAGCCAAATCTGCCGAATTTCTCATTATTTCGCAGATTTTCCATTGAATTTCAGATTCAGGATTCTGTTGATAATTTGTTGGAATAATTCTATATACAGAATCACCCACCGTTCCATCTTTCATTCTCAACACAATATTGGATGCTCTACTTTTTTTTATTCGCAACCAGTACTGGCTTGTAGATCGGTTACAATAAATCTGTACAATACAGGGTTAGTCATTTGAAGCTACAGTTTCCATATTTTTCAGAGAACGAATAGTCAAAAAATGGGTTTTATCGATAAACACATTGCTCAAATGAAAAAAAAAACGATCAATATCTCTCAGCACCTGTTCATTAATCAGCAAAACTTCGGAATGTCTAGATTATGACAAAAAAATTTACGTTTTCAAAAATCATCATTTTCATTGAGAAAAAATCATTCTCAACACAATATTAGATATTCTAGAGGGTGGTAAAAATTTTCTATATAGGTCAATACTCAAATTCTACGATATTTTAACAATAGATAAAGTTTATACGATATTTATATGTACGTTCTTAACTAGAATTCTAATTGTACGTGAAATTCACAAAGCGTGCACGCAAGCTTATAACTTTAAAGTAAACGTTTAGTAGAATAGAAACAGGACACACAAAAGCTTCAATATAATCTGAATCCATTAATCTAAATGGTTAATCTTTAAAGTGATAATCTAAATGAAATATGTTTAGGTACTTTAAACAAACAAAACCATGTATTTTAGGAAGGTTAGTTTGGAATTTAATAGAAGTTATTAAAATCGAATTGAGAAAGAATCTAACAATTGTGTACCCACTATAAAGTTAATAGCCAAAGTATAAAAATAACATTAAATTTGTGAAACTAAATTGAAAAAGTTTGATTGAAACACGATTGGTGAATGGAACTGATTTACTCTCTCACATGTCTAAGTGCCTACCTGCGTATTTCTACTTATACGAGAGAAATTCTCTTTTATTTCATTTTATTTTATAAAAAAAAAGATAAATATAAAACAAAATATGAATCTGCACATTGCATTGTAACACAGTTTTGTCAATAAAGATATACTGTAAACACAAAAGAACACACACATTGTAGCTTAATAAACGACTCATATTATACGATAACATATTGACTTAAGTGCTCTGATAAATAAATTGATTAGTATTGAACTAAAAACAATAAAAATAAAAACAACACCCCGGAACATGGATGAAATTCAATTAAGTTACAACGATGAACGGTTCTAAGCCTAACAACTGTAATTGAATGAAATCAGATGAAAGGAAAAATGTGTGTACACACATTCAATACACGTATCAACATGTTTGAATTCGCGATAAAACGATTTCCAGGGTAGATATATCTATTTTTTTTGTTGTTGAAGGGAATAACACAATAGCTATAAACTATCGAATGGAATGAAGTTACTTGAATTGACTTGTAAATTGGTTAAATTTTCAGAACCAAAAAGTCTTGAAACAATAAACTTTACCATATAGAAATTGTTGATAATAGACAAAGTTGTGTTGATAAGAACAAGAGTTTCTAATGTTGACAACCAGTAAACAAGTTATACTTTGATGTCCAAGTTTTAATAAATTTAAGTCGTTTCTGTTGGCCTTTTAGTATTTAATAAACAATTTTTGCATATAAGATTTTCAAACTTAATTAACAAAGCAAATGGTGATGAGAAAGTTAATATAATTTGTTTGAAGCTTTGTATTGGAAACAAACGATTATCTTTGATTATTTATGATTGACTTGAGGAGACCTGACCGAATACTGATAGTGTGTTTGCTGTTTCTATAGGTCCATAAAAATTTATAACTGGTAAGACTAAGCTTGGAAAGCAATAAAACTGCTATAAACTATCCCTTTGTTCGATCCAACAAATCATAATTATAAATAAAACAATACAAGTGTGGGATACTATTGAATCCCGCTAGGAGAATACTGAAACGATATAAGTTTATTTCTCGACAAATGCGTACATCGATTTGTTTGAAAAGTTTCTAGTTTGTATCAGTGGTCTTCAAACTGTGTTAGAAGGCAACATTTTTTTCTTTTTATTCCCCACATATTTCCAATCAATTTTTAACGTTTACTGTTCTGGAGTGGTAGTAGTAGCTCATCAAAGTTTGAAGACCACTGATTTATTTTAACCTTCATAGCATTGACATTCGAAAGCATAAATCATTGATATTTCAATAAATATGGTCGTTAATGTCTTTATTATTCCATACGATTGAATCATTGAATTTTGACGTAATACAATACACCTTTGAAATCAATCCTTCATATTGTGTGTTATTCTAGGGTAGGGATGGCGGTTATACGAAATTATTACAAACTTGTTACAACTATAATTCAACAACTAATCGGTGGATAGTGACAAATGCCACTTGAAAATCAAAATGTCCAAAGTTATATAAAGTAAAGTGGTGGGCGAATATGAGAGAGGGCGTATTTACTGGAGTTACTCAAATGAAGTGGTGTTGGCTTTATCTTGACAGGATCTGTTGAAGACATAGCCCTATTACAAGTGTCAAAAGTGATATCTTCTCAACAACATATGTAATATATACGCATAAAATCAAAACCAGACGAGACGGCGTCAAATAAAACGAATAACATCTGTGAAGTCTAAAAGTGTTTGACCAGTATGCATCTGTCGATTCATTTTTCTACCCTTAGCCTGTATTCAAATATACGCCTCAAACTGCCGTCTATTTTCTAACACCCAGAGAAATTATCAATAAAGCCTCTAGAATTTCCATGACAAAAAGGAGATAAATTAAAATACGAGGACTATTCCAGCGAACATACATATGAAAAGAGTATGGGACTCACAAGTCCCCGAAGTAGAGCGTTGATAGAAATCAAATTATATCTTGACAATAATGTTCCTATATACAGATGATGATATGTTTTGGTGAATTTTATGGGAAATATGATTACCACACGTGTATGAATATATAATTGATCCAATGGATTCACTATTAATCATGAATATGTGTATAGCTTACATAGATAGATTTAGTAATAACAGGAAGAGTGGGTAGAATATTCCTAGACTGACAAATTTTCTAAGATTCGCTATAACCATAAATAATAAAAATAGTTTTGTGGAAACATCAAAAGTAAAGCTTTGCAATAAATCTACCATATTTTGTTAAACTGAAGCACGTTCTATTTCTCTTATATACATGGCGATTACACGTGGAAATATTTTCGTTTAATTTGTTTACTTTTCTTCTCGATAAAATGGAGAACCATTATTCTCTTATTCTATTTACAAATATAGGAAAACAATTCGAGAGTATGATAATACCCTTGGGTCACATTTAGGATGTAACAACATGACAAATCAGTCAAATGGACGGTTTTATAAAGTGTCAGTAAACCAAAATCGTATTATGCATAAACCATATGAAAATCTATATTTATAGTAACTGTGAAGAAAGAATTAGGAACGTAACACATTTTATACTGGAGGATTTACCAGTGATAAACTTTTTAAAACGATTTTGTAGTAGACCTAAATAAAAGTCAACTGTGACAGATTATAAAACCATTAAGTAGAGCCTAGCATGCCTCGAGAGAACCATTCCAACTCTAAAGACATTAAGAATATTTCCTGTTTCACCGTACTGGGACCACAATGCTGCAGAGACCACAACAACGTTCAATACACCGGACACTCAATCACAAAACAAAAACTATTATTATTTGGTTTTTGTATTATTTTATGCTTTTAGAAAAATAAATTCGATTTTAGACTGATTTGTAGATATGAGATTAGAGTGCAAACAAATCCATAAGAATAACATAAATAAATGTATCGTATCGAAAATAGACGATAGTTTATTGGCTACACACCTGCTTCTTGAAATTTATCAAACTTTGTAAAACGTTTTTTTTTTTTTTTGATGGTAATATATTTCAACAAGGACAAAGGTAAATAAAGGAATGTTAAAGTAATGATAAAAAAGACACGTGCGTCGAGAAACGTATTTTAATCTCTTGGGTCAACTATGGAAGGGTAAAAGCTATTTAAAATAAATTGACGAGAAAAAATCACATTAACGAGGTATATTTAATTTAGTTATAATTGAAAATCAAAACCAACCCTATAGTAGGTGGTGGGCGTTGCCCAGACTCTACCCTTATTAATTTTTGATAACGTAATTTTAAAGGCATTTATGAACGGTTGGCAGGGGCGAAATTATAAAAACCAACAAAGCGTACTGAAATACTGCAAATAACACGAATACACCGTTTCATATAGCACGACGACTGATTGTGAGTATAGTAGGGGAAACTCGGCTAAATTCATTATATTAAGCACTATTTTCATTATAACGTACTCAAATTCAAAGGACAAAAATGGGGTTTGTGTTCTGAAAAAGGCACATCCTTCATCTAACAAACTATGCACCCTAAGTTTGAAAATTTTTAGTTTTATTGGAGTACCAAACCGGCTTTAATGCTAACGTAAGAGTCGCATAATTCCGTGATAGTCTTAAATACATCGTGGAAACTATCACAAAGTTAGATCAGTGTAACTTTGAGCACATGTTAGAACACAAAATGCTCAAAAAATTTATTAAATAAACCCGTAAACTTCTTTTTTCATGGGTTATATAATGGGTCGTCCACACAACAACGACTTACTTGCACGGTATAGTTTGCGCAATAAAGACGAACAAATCAATTCTTTGGCAGTGCTACGTTTACTAAAGCCGCACGCTATCCACGCGTAAGAACTTCCGTATCTAAACCGGTTTGCGCAAGTAAGCCCACGGTAAAAGTCGTACGTGTGGACGGCCCATAATGTGTCCAAACAACACAGTGCATTTATAAAAACACAGCAAACCCTAGTAAAGCAATTTGTAAACAATCATATCTCCACATCAAGCACTTTCTAAAAAACGAAAACATTGAATTTCTGAATGTAGAACTGTAGCGTAATACAAAAAAAAAGCTTTTGAATATGTAAAACGCAAAAAAAAAGTTAAAGGAAAGTTGCTGAAAGATGTGCAAGTAGCCGATGTGAAACTAAGAACGGGCCAAACTTTTGTTACTCGACTTTAATTGTAAATTTATGTCTATTATTCTATTGTATTGCCAGTTTACAAGGAGCTTATCTCTCTCGTTTTAAAGTCATAACACTACAAAGACAGTTTCGCTATACATCTGTTACGTAAGTTTCAGGAAACATATGAACAGATGTATTCTTAACCTATTGTTCCTGATTACCCTGACCATCATGTATTCGTAGACATCAGTTGAAGATAAACACTTGTAATATTTTTGTACTACTCCGGTTCTAGTTCTAGTTTAATTTTGTTTTCAAGAAGACATTATAAAGTGCTTTATGAAGCAATTATGGTTGAATCAAAGCAAAAAAGGGAATTTGTTTCTTCAAAAAACGCAAACAAGTTTATGTGGATAAATTAATTGAAATGAGCCAAAGGAATGTGGCTGTTACTTTTGCACTGGAAATAATTACTATTCATGTTTAATTGTAATAAACTGACAATTAGTTAAATAACGATCTTTTATACGCTAATTAGTATTATCAGTCGTTTATTGTCATTGTAAAGCGCAAGTACCAAAGTGATTATTATAAGCGGATTCCACTGTATTAATTCACTTGTATGAGAAATAAACCTTAACATGTACTTACCGAAACGGAAACAGCACCCGAAATGGAATCTGAAAAATAATGAAATTACCAGAAATATTCAAATGAAAGATAGACCCAAACCGGGCTGATGGCATTGCACAAATGTGTTTATAGAAACACTTTTCTCTTAGCCTTAGCTTGTAGCTAACAGTCAAAACTAGGAGCGGATTTATCATGACGCTAAAAATGCCTCTAAAAGAATTTATAAAAGGAAGAAAGTGAAGAAATGAAGGTTTCACACAATTAATTGTTATTTTCACTAGTTCTGGGCTCTTAAAATCAATTTGTCAAAATCAAATATTCCCCACCGGTCGCCCCTACAACGTTAGATCTACTACAGTGTATATCATAATAGGATCGTTTCTCTTGCATAAAAATGTGCGGTTATAGCAGCGTAAACGGAAACAGAAGTCCAAAGTGTTGCGGAACTTCAGCTTTTGCGCAACCAGAAGTAGAGGTTGTAGCAATCGAATTCATAAGAAGGCAATTTGGGAAAAGTAGATGAACAACATGGAATTTTTAATTTAAAGGGTACTAAACGCTAAAATACACCCATCTAAGAGATAATTAAAAACGGCTGTTTCGAGACAGCGCAATGACCAGAAGTCCGCGATCAAGACAGGACTGTCGATAGACCACCATCGCAAATTTTGAAGATAGGATCGTTCCCCCAACAGCCGGTATTTTTAACTGGCTAGCAGCTGTCCATCTACATGTGCATAGCCAAGCCAAGGAAGTGTAAGGCTGTACCATGGACTCCGAATAGCGGGAGAGGGGAGTGTAGCCTACTACTTTTAGAGACAATAGCTTGTGCCGGGGCAGTCTTATTCCTTCTAACTGATCGTGAGTTAGTGTTGCTAGGTACGGAGAACCAACCGGTAAAATTCGGTAGAATTCGGTAGATTGTACTACTATATAATATGTGTTAGAAAGAGACAACTTGCCCCGGCGCTATTCTCTGTCCTTAAAACTTGGTGTATACTAAACTCCACCGTTGTTTAGCATATGGTTTCGGAGTCCGTGGGCTGTACTCATGCAGCGTTATCAACTCAACGGATTTACTGTCGAATCTAACGGATTTAGGGAGACGGTGACGGAAGGAACACCCAACTAACGGCTAATGGATATTTTTAGTTAGCGGGAACGCATAGGGTATAAAAATAATATGATAGAAAATGTACCGTACAACGTGGTGTTTAACGCTACGTCTTATAAAAATGCTTGTGAAATTTTGGAATTTAATTAACTGTATTGTTTCATTGTTTATGTCTGGATTGACACTTAATTGTTCTATTTTCGCCAATTCCATATAAACAGGCACAATTGACTAAATAGAATGTGAGTTTGATGCAATTTCACGTAAAAACTGACGGAATATTAAAATTCTTGCTGGCAATACTGTACCTTTACGAACTGGCTTCCAATTTTGGCCTATCTCACTGGCCTGGCTTACTTCACATGCATCGTTGCAAGCTGCATTGAGAAGTTGAAAGATGAATCACCAGTTTTGGGGTCGATTACATTAAGGTCGTTTTCACACACACCGGCATTTTACCGACGCCGACTTGTCCACTCCGACTGCATTTCTCGTTGTAGGAGATCGGGCCGACATTTTTGCCGTGCCGGCGTGTGTGTGAAAGCCCTCATTTGATTACATAGCACTCGATGCCAGCGCCGGTTTTGCCGGTGTGTGTGAAAACGACCTAAGCTACTTTAGTCGCTAGACGCTAGCAATTGAGGTAGGGCGCGCATGCGCATATTGCAAAACGCTTAGTAATGTCGACTACACACTATAGTTTGTCCCATGACTTAAGAGATGCAGTAAAATAATAAAAATTAGTTCACAATAGATACAGAAGCAAGGACTCGATGGAAATGGTGAAATATTGCCACCATAAATAAATATTTAAAATTTGTCATGACCACAAACTGCACAGATGTTTTTTTTTAAAAACAAAGGAAAGGGTCGATCTTCCCCAAAAGCAGGTAGTGTTGAGTATTGGTCTTGTTTAAAGTAAAGCGAATATTAAAAGAATAATAATTTTAAATCTTTATTTATAGTGGCAATATTTCACCATTTCCATCAAGTCCTTGCTTCTGTATCTATTGTGAACTAATTTTTATTATTTTACTGCATCTCTTAAGTCATGGGACAAACTATACACACAACGACAAAAATTTCTAACATAGCATCGCTCAATGTCAGGGCCGAAACAAGGGAAAATTTGGATATAGACAAACCGGGATATTAGCCCCCCTTTCGAAAATGGTGTGTTATTTTATCATGATTTAACATTATGCGATCTTGGAAACCGTAAACGATTGAAGATTTAAAAAATTAATTTGATGATGGCTATGCCTTTGTCATCTCAATTAAAAATTTTTTTAACATTTTTGGATGAAAGTAGATAATAATCGGCGCGTGCGCGTGGCGCCTCCACCGAGTTTTTCAAATGCCACGCGCGAAAGTACCCCGGCGCATCCACCAAAATTAAAAAAATGGAATAAGATCGACATCATATAACTGTTTCTTTGAATAAAGGTCCTACAAGAGAGAAATAGAAAATAGCAATTTTTGGTTTTCCTTCTGTATAATTCGTAAGCAGTTCTAAGAATTTAGCGCCCCAAGTCCGTTGACGCCCCTAGGCTAGTGCCTACTCTGTCTATAGCTAGTTTCGGCCCTGCTCAATGTAATCGACCCTTTTAAGAGATTGTTTGACGACCATTAGATATTGGATGTTTATGAACTTCGAAAACAAAAAAAAATATCGCTAACGATGCTCATCAAATGTTTTTATATCTTATGCAACAAAAAAAAAAAACCAAGAACAAAAACCAAACAAATGAATAACGATATAAATCCCCAGGTAATGCGATATATTAAAACCTACTATACGAAAAATGAGCAAAAACTTTAATATTAAGCAATGAAAACAAATGAATAACGATCCAATCTATAGATAACCTAAAAAAAAAAAAATTGGAACATATAAACTCTCTAGTATCTCATATCCAATCCATTGTTGTGAATAAGACAAAAAGTTCAAATTCACACGCAAACAAAAGGGCTTATGAAACATACCGTTATTATTAATAATTTAGTACCTTAAGCATGTAGAGCACAAAATGTACGTTTCTTACACCTTCCTCACAATCCGTATTGAATAAACTACAAGTTAAGTTATTGAAATTGCTTTTAACTTACCTTAATGAAGCTGGAGACTGTTTATTTGCGACAGAGGTGCCTATTACTGAGAGCAAATAGAAAAATAAAAGTACACGAATTGCATTGTCTCATCCACCAAACATTGAAATCACAATACCGAATCACACACACACAAAAAAAAAACAACCGGTTCAATTGCATCGTGTAAACAAACAATTAAAACAAACATTAATAAACAATTGAATTAATAACGGTTGAAAAACATTGAAACAACCGGAAACACGCACAAAAACTATTTAATCAAACAATAAATTAATCAAATATTAATTGTTGCAATTGAAATTGGGGGCCAACAATGTTTATCCAAAATGTGTGTACCGATTTAATAGAGCTGGGGGGGGGGCTTTCAGAAACCATTTTGACTTCCACGTGTACAGCCTACTTGACACAAAAAAGAAATTCGTACTTTGATTATTATTGGTTGAAAACTGGATGACGTAGTTAATCGCAATTCAATTGAACTGGAATGGCTACTATCGTATATAATTAACGAACATAAAAAGAAAAGAGATGGACGATTAGGGACCATAGAAACTAATGGTCCCACATCGTCCATCTCTTTTCTTTTTATGTTCGCACGAGTGATACACAGTTACGTATTGGATTCAATTGTACGAAATACTAGTTATTAAAGCGCCAAATTTAAAACAGATCTCCGAAATGTAATTAATTTATCGGATTATTCACAAATACTTTACATATTGTTTCTAATTATTTCAATTAAATCACTTATAATTAAAGGGTAGATTTAAAGCCCAATTTACATTTTAAACAACCTAGTTTAACATTTAGCAGGATATAAAATTTTATATTATAGCACTTTATCGTATTTTATTGATCGTTTAAAATTTAATCTACCACTAAACAAGTAGATACAATATAACATAAATAATTGTAGAAGTTTTACAGGTGAAAGGATCATGGAATTGTAAATATATTTATAAAAAAGTTGTGGAACGATATTTTGTTATTAATCTGGAATTGTTTGCATTTCATAATTAATCCACAAATCAACTATTTAGCAACATTCACGTTTTGCTTATTATTATTATTATTATTATAACACACGAATAAACAAAACTGTAAAATCTAGTTTACGTATATTACAGATAATTAACAAATCATGTCAGCAATTTGATCAAGTCTACCGTTTAATTATCCCAAAACAAAATTGCGATTCTAGTTTCACGGTTATTTATCCAAGGAAATATGGCGTAATATCATGAAAAACAGCCAAGAATTTGATAGCAACGATGGTGGAATAAAAAAAAAAAATTTAAGAATGTAGTATAGTGATATTTACATATAAAATGTCGTAGAAGGTCGATGAGTTGAGAGCTGCTCCGAAACACTCAATAAATGGGGAAATTCTCCGGGTAGATTCTACAGAATATTCTATTTTTATCAATACCAAATAAAATACAACAATAGGATTCGTATTTGTATGGAATTTTTGGTGATAATTTCCACATGAAATCGTAGCATATTAAGAACTTTATTGTTTTTTTTTGACGAATCAACCAACCAACCGGAAGTTACCGCAACAAAAAATTTTATCACACTCAAGTGCGAAAAACTGTTTAATCATGAACAGTAAGGGGTCTTTTAATGAAACACGAAATCATTATTTATGGTGTTTGGTAATTATGCGTTTATATGAAGATGAATCTTTAATGCAGATTATGAGGCATATTTTGAATATTTGATTAGGATTAAATGAATTAGAATTGGGACAAGTACCAGACATTATTCAATAAGTCAACAGTAATATGAATTTTTGCATACCATTCAATTGAATTTATAAGACGTTGTTGAACTACTAATGGAATTTCGTTGGAATTAGGCTGAAGCGAAAGATGATTTTATCATAATTATTCATAATTTGAATTCTAACTTTGCGAAATATCAAAACGATAAGTAACACAATTTAAATGAGATGACAAATTGACTTTCAACGTAAAAACGTAATTCTGGTGTAGGTATAAGACTCACTTTGATACAGGAGAGTCTGAGGGTGTGACGGAACTTAAATATTGTGATTTGCTTTTCGACTAAAGAACGACTGTGGAACACAAGAAGTAGTTTTGCAACTTTTACGTAACAAATGTTGTGGGTAGTTTTGATTAATCCTCTCTTAAAAACTTAAATCCCCATCTCAACACGGCAACATTACCTCTTTGGTAAAATGGATAATTTAACTAGAGAAACTTAAATTCTCTCATGCAAATCTTAAGTTTCGCTTGAACAAATGTTACCCAATTATCCCCGGCTTTTGTTGTATTAAAGACAAATGTCTACAGACAAATCTACAAATGTTTGCTTGAATAAATATTGTTTATAATACAAAAGGTCAAGCTGTCAATCATTGTTTACCTTTCAATTTTTCTATTTAAATAAACATACAATCGATTCAAAAATAAATCAGTCACCAGAAATCCTATATTGATCTATTTATTTTGCTGTTGTTGATAGCTTTTGTTGTTTACTGACAAACAACAAATCCAATGAACAATACAACCTGTCCAAACCAAAAGACTGAATAAAATTCAATAACAAGGGTATTTACATTAGAACGAAATGGTCTATAAGTCACTACGTGAATGTTACTTTAGTGTCTGCTGTTTAGGTAATATAATATTAATAGACATTCCATTACGCTTTAACTCCCCCGATACCTAGGACGAACACGATATAATACCTGTGTAAATATCCACTTAACCCTGTCAAATCCATATTAAGTTCAATCTTGATGGGTGTTAACGTTAAAGTTTGTTACATTCAAATATCATGTCTGGTAGTAGTCAATCAAAAGTGTTATTTTTGGGGGCAAAAAACAACAGCAACTGTGTGACATCTTCAGGCATTTTTCACACTTTCTAACATCTTTCTTTTGTTAGAAATAAGCTGCAGGCATTTTAGTACCAGGTGTACTTGAAACATGCTGTTTTTCTTTCTGATCCGTCTACGTACAGTTTCGCTTACTTTTTTCCCGTTTTTTGTAGTTTCAGATGTGTACTACAATCTATAATATCACGGTTCAACAATTGCCTAGAGACGTGACAGAATTGTCACAAATAGACAAAGATTATGAGATGTGTGCACGTTATAAACATTTGTTGTTTGTTTTTCTATCAACAATTCCTGATGGTTTATCTTTTTCAAACAAATACTGATCATCTTTATTATCGTTTCATGACAAACCATTAATTTTCAGATAGCTATTATTAATCATTGCCAAGTATATAGAAATAAAATTCAACCAAAAATATGTTGAATGTTCGTATAAAATATAGCAAATTGACAATAAATGTTGAATGTTGTATAAATATTATATACATAAATAAAAAATCTGATTGGATTCCCGATTTGCTTTTCCAGCTTTATTCATTTCCCCCTATTGTATCACCAATAAAACCTGTCAAAACTCTAAAAACGTTATCCATTTCAAAGTCAATAAACTTCCTCAATTTGTCAAAACTAAATTGTCGTATAACTGTTATGATTCGGTTTTCATCTTCAATATATTTTTATAACGTCCCAATTAGACGCTCGAACAATTTCTATAATTATTGCAAAATGTACGGAGGACACACAGGGCGGATTGAATTACTGAAATTCTTCTTATAAGCTTAACTTCTAGATACTGAAAATTTTGAATGCAACAAAGAGTTCGATCTATTTTGATGAAGAACTAGAACTCCAGACGATCTTAATCCACATCTGAATCTCCACTTATGTGTGGTTTCTTTGGGATCTGTAGCTAATAGTAGTTTTCAGGGCTTTGAATTGTAGACAATAACAATCAGTTGTGCGAAACCGTTATTAGAAACTTTTACCGTTTTCAAACAATTTGGGAGCCGTCCCATAGCACTTCAGCATCCGACACTAGTAGCGTCGTTAGCGTCATAGTAAATCCGGCTCTGTGCTAATGTAATTTTAATATACGTCGTCGTCCAGAGGTTAATTCAACATCCACAATGGATACACTATTAAGTTTTTTTTTGTTTTGTTGTTTTTCTGTTTTACCCTCGAGTACCTCTGTACGTTCTATAATTACAATTTTGTCTAACAAACGCAAATTAGCTGGTTTACTAGATTTACTTACAACAAAAGATGATTTTTTTCCTCCTGTTAATTTGATCGTTTAGGTTTAGAATGTTCCAGGACAACTGAGATAATTAAATTACACTTTAAAGTCTACCCTAGTCTATTTGTTATTTTGTTCATGTTCAAGGTGTAAAGTCTCAACAAACAATATCTAACAAGTTTCAGCTATTAATTAACCTTCTCAAAAACAATTTTGATTTATAACTCATTGTCAGACACGAGTTTTACGTGTGATAAATATATTATTGTTAAATATAGTAAATTTATTATTCAGATGAGAATTATAGAAGTAAAAAGAGAAATGGAAAGTTTCATTAGTAATTCTGCTGAAGTTATCCGGAATATGCGTGTATTAATTTGTAGGTCTGAAATTTATTAAAAGCACCATTTTTTCCGCACTTTTCCATTCAAATCCGTCATTTGAATAATTAATCTCAATACGTGAAAGTCTTACTGTATATATTCCAATTGAATTGAAAACCTATAGATTTCGGTTCAAAGTCTGGATTTTCTTCAGTTTAATCAACAGTGAAACCACAAGACGAAGTATGTTTAGTGCAACTTATAAACTTCAAGTTTTCAATGTAATCTGTTGGTTTATTTAGTTCGTTTTTCCACTAGAGAAGTTTCGTTAAGGAAACAGTAATTTTACACGTGTTACATAGAGGAAGTTTTATTAGTTGTATGAACTGTATAAAATATGATTAATGGTGTATAATTTGTCTTAAAACTTGTTATCCGAAATTAGATCAACAAGAATGTAAAGACGATAAAGGTGAAAACTCTATCTGTATATTGAAGTCACATAGAATTTTAAAACTTTATTTCGATTTCATGTTATATTTCTAAAATTTCCACAGGAACATCTATAAGACAACAGTCGAAGAGTTGGCGTGCTGAACACAAGGCGGCTCGCACTTTAGGCATAATAATGGGTGCTTTTATGTTATGTTGGCTTCCATTTTTTCTCTGGTAAGTACGATACGATTTTGCATAAATTTCACCGAATCTCTAATAAAAAATCCAACAAAAGACTTATTGATTATAGATAT